>CAUYLG010045025.1:0-10676 GCA_963573385.1 Cacajao melanocephalus | reverse complement strand
TTGTTAAGCACAATTATTGGCATAAAGGAGGTTTTTAATAGCCATTTTTAGACTGCATTCTAGCCTGGGCAATAGAACAAGAATCTCGTTCTCTCTCCCTCTTTCTCTTCCTCTTTCTTTCTCTCTTTCATTCTTTTTTTTCTTTCACTCTTTCTTTCTTTTCTCTCTTTTTCTTTCTTAAAAAAAAAAGAGAAAAAAGAAAAAGAAAACAGAACAACAAGCCACAGACTGGGAAGGGAATATGTACAAAATACATATCCGACAAAGGACTTGCATCCAGAATATATTTTTTAAAAATTCTTACAACACAATAAGACAATCCAGTGAAAAGATGGTCAAAAGGTTTGAACAAACACTTCAAAAGAATCAAAAAGATCAATAAGCATGTGAAAAGATGCATGACTGTCATTAGACATTAGGAAAATAAAAAGTAAAACCACAATTAGATGTCACACTACATACTTACTAGAATGGATAAAATAAAAATGCAAACAATACAAAATGCTGGCCTGGATACCGAGCAAATTAAAATCTCATACATTGGTAGTGAGAAAGAAAAATGGCATAGAAACTTTGAAAAACAGTTTGACAGTTTCTTACAGAGTTAAAGAGTAGATTGACCATATGACCCAGCAATCCCATTCCTAAGTATCTACCCATGAGAAAGGAAAACATATGTCCATATAAAGAACTATATGCAAATGTTTATAGCAACTCTATTTATAATAGCAGACACCTGGAAACAGTTCAGATATCAGTCAACTGGTGAATGGGTAAACAAATTGTGGTACATCCATAAAATAACATACCAGAAAAAAATGAAGTACTAAAAAGCAATAAGATAAAACGAATTACTAGTAGATGCAGTAACACAGATGAATCTCAAAAGTATTATGATAAGTGAAAGAAGCCATTCACAAAAGGCTATATCTTTAATGTATTATTCATTCTGGCAAGGCAAAACTATAAGGACAATCAGTACTGGGAGTGGGGTTCGGAGAATGACTATAAAAAGCAAGAGAAAACTTTTTGGGTGGTGGAAATATCCTATATTATGTATTATATATTACGTATATATCTAGATTATGCTGATCGTTATCCAATTGTATACATTTGTGAAAATGCATTCCATGATACCTCTAAAAAGAGTAAATCTTATGTAAATTATACCTCAAAAATCTGACTTTGAAAAATGTTAGCTGATGTTATCCAATTATTTCAATTCCACATTTGCTTAACTTTACCCAAAGATAAATGCAAAAGAAAAATCTCAGGTATAGTTATGTATCGTAAAATATCATTTTTACCCTTTCAAAGAGCTTCACCATTATTTCCCAGAAAATAGGATACCTTTATCTAATGTTTATGTTAGCTTTAATGATACAATATTCAGTAAATTCCTAGTTGTGAAAAGCCGTTAGGTTTGCCGGGCGCGGTGGCTCACGTCTGTAATCCTAGCACTTTGGAAGGCTGAGGCTGGTGGATTGTCTGAGCTCCGGAGTTCAAGATCAGCTTGGGCAACATGGCAAAACCCCATCTCTACTAAAAATACAAAAAATTAGCTGGGCGTGGTGTAGCATGCGTGTCATCCCAGCTACTCGGGAGGCTGAGGCAGGAGAATCGCTTGAGCCTGGGAGGCGGAAGTTGCAGTGAGCCAAGATCGTGCCACTATATTTACAAGATAGTGTAAATAAAAAATAGGCTATTATAGAGTGCTAGGTAGCCAAGATCCAACCAGGGCAACAGAGAGGGACTCTGTTTCCAAAAATAAAATAGTAAGAAAGGACTTTAGGTGATAAAATGATAAAGTATTCTTTGAAGTAGTATTATTTTAATTCTTTGTAATCCAAAGTTCTGTAAAATATTTTAAATAGTCCTTCTTTTTTGTCTTGTTTTTATTTGTATAAATTTAAGGAGATAGGTGTACTTTGTTACCTGGACCTAATTTTTAAATAAATCAAACTCAATTTACTTATTTATGGTGGTCTTGGGAGCCTGTCGGTCATCATCAAATAGCCAACAAATATCTTTCGTATGCTCATTCTAGGCTGTAAGTACCATGTCAGCTGACAGAGATGGAAAAATCCAACCAAGGAGGTATAGCTGTTTGCACAAAACTCAATAGTGTCAATTGCTGTATTCTTTTTGAGTCCTTTTGCCACTGTTTCATAGGGTTGTTTTTTTTTTTTTTTCTGAGCCCTTGATTGTCAGCCTGTTCTTTTTCTTATAGTCCATAGGAATCTGCCACCTTATGGTCAGTATTGTGCCCTTTACCCCAATTCTAATATGATAAGTTTTTATCCAAGGCAGCATTTCCCAGAATGTGTTGTAAAGAACAGCAGCCTCATGTGATAATTCTCAAAGACTCCCACTGTCAAATAAATTGTTGATACAGTGCTGACCCTTTTGAAGACTGTGGATGTTAGCATATTCAAGGCTCTGCCAGGACCTGTAATACATATCTTGTTTTATTCTGTTTAACCTAGCATTTCCCAAACCTATCTTACCACTGAACTCTTGATATTTATTAAGAAACAAATACAAATAAAAATACTAGGGTTCCCAATAAAATTCTTGTAGAAAACAAAGGGCTTTAAACATCAGAGTTTTTTAGAATGGTTATTTACTCACGCACTCAACAAATACTTATTGAATAGTATGTGCCAGCACAGGGGAATACAGTAATGAACAAAACAGACAAGTTCCCTGTTCATGTAAACCTTGAACTTCTGGGACAAAAAGACAATAGACAAGCAGACAAAAAAAATTTGACAAACACTCTCAATGAAGGAAAAGAGAGTAACATGATACATTGATGGGGGACTATAAAATTAAGTCGTAAGGAACAACTGCACTGAGAAGGTGGTATTTGAGAAGAGACTCAAACACCTCGAATGAGCCAACCAGAGTTGGGGTACAGCACTCTCAGCAAAGGCTGAGAAACACAGCCAGCCTGAGGGAGGACAGGTATACAGAATGAGAATAGAGGCGTGAAGGCAATGTCACATGGGTCTTGGTAAGCCTTCCAGAGGGTGTGAGGATACCATTGGAAGGTTCTGAGCAGGGAATGATAGGATGTGATTTACATTTTTTAAAGTTGTCTCTGTAGAGGATAGTCTGCAAAAGTGCTTGAGAAACAACTGACAAGACTTGAAGAACTGGACAACAGAAGTGAAGAAATGAAAAGAATCAACTCCCAGACTTCTGGGATGATCAATGCCTAGGATGGACATTGGTGCCATTTGCTAAGATGGAGAAGACTGGGGAAGGTACAGACCTAAAGGAGGGTATGTAAGGAGAAAGAAGAGTCCTATGAGGCAAGAGCAGAATATATAAATATATGAAGTTTTGTATTTTTCACTCTTCAAAGGTATTTTACCTCCTGTCCCCCAAGTTCTTCACAGAGTTCAGGATTAAAAAAAAAAGCTGCAAGAGAGTTTAGTTTTGCCTAAGTAGTAATTTTCGAACACTTGAAAATCATTGTATTAGAATGGACTACATCCATCAAATTCTTTTAAAATGTTTTTAGAATAGTTCAATAGATTGGAACATGAAAGCCTAAGAAACTTCCTCATTCAAGGCCACGTAATAGAACCAAATTTAGAATCTAGTACTCATAGTTGGCAATATTTTTACTAAAGTACTGTTTTACTAAAACATTTTAGAAATGAAGACTTTACTGAAGGCGATAATAAGTGCAATTAAAAGTGGTATGATAATGAAACTTTTTCATTTTCAACAGGTTAGTAGTGTATGAGAATTATGAGATGTAAAAGAGGGTAGAGCATAGGTTTCTCTAGTTGGCTTCATGTAAGTTCGAATCTTGCCCCTGCCTCTCTTACTAGCAATGAAATATGCAGCATGTTACTTAAGGTAACTAGGTTGTATGAAGAGAATCAGAGTTAAGGTAGGTGATCCAGCAGTGCCATGTGTCAGGAGCTAATAAATTATATTATGACTAGAAACACTGAAACTTATTAAAGGAAAGCAATCTGATTAAAACAGCTGCATTAAAATTCCTACAACATCTTCCTAACAGCTTATGCAATCAACGGTTTGTCTGAACTATCAGAATCATGGATACCAGCTTAGAATGCTTTTGGAGATTTCAAAATGGCATAATTTTCTCAGACTGCAGTGACCTGACAAATGTACAGAGATGCAGACAGGTGTACTACAACTCTTCATGAATAACTGTCTGCCCTTCCTAGATTTCTTCCATGTTGTGTAAATATATTACACTATGGGTGAATGTAGTTTTAATACACTGAGTTAATATCATTCTTCCAAAGAAGCTCTTTATAAACTCCTTAAACTTAATTTGACTCTGGACACAAACAAATGAGAACAAAATATGGCTCAAGGATTAAGATCCTCAACCATGTATGTAAAAACTACGAAAAGCCTTACAAACACTGATCAACAGCTAAACGTGAGCTATCACCTTCCCCTAACAGCTAGGGAAGCATGTATGTGAATTAGAACATATGAACTTCTATTTGGGGTACCAAGGAAACACATCACGCAGATAGCTTTTATAGCTTCCCAAATAAGGTTCTAATAATTTATAAAATTGTTGTTCCCTAAAAGCCATAATAAAAAAGGATAAAACCTAATGTTTATTGAGGGTCTACTATGTGTCAAGGAGAGTTCTGCATACTCTCCTGGGATTACTTCATTTATTTCTAATAATAACCTTTATGAGCACTGTCACTCCCATTTCACAGATGTGCCTTAAGGTCTTAGCTATCAACTTTACAGACAATACCCAAGTAAAATCCTGCCTTTTTACCAGAAATCCAGTCTTGACAACTGAAAACTTATAGGGTGTTTCCACTTAGATACATAGCCTTACCTCAATTATATGTCTAAAAACTTAACTGTCATATTTGTCCAGCCTCCCCCAACACCCAACTGGCTTTTCTTCGTGATTTTCCAACTGTAATTCTTTCTATTATTTGGGTTTAGAATTTCATGCTTTCCTCTGTCGGTGGCCCTTCCAAGTCTTATGTATGCTGTCACACTTCCCTGTGCAATCTTTCTCCTACCCATGCCTCTCTTTCCATGGCTATCCAATTTCAGCACCCCCATCTTTTTTTTTTTTTTAGCACTTTTACACCTAATTTCCTAACAGTTTCTTCTTACTTTCAGTACAGTTTCCCCTTGATATAATCCATCCTGCACACTACCATCAGATTTATCCTTCTAAAGTCTCTTTAGTTTCTTCAAAATATTTTCCTAATAGTCAAATGTCAGAGTTCTTCATGAATCAGATGACCACAAGGTGCAAATGGCTTGGCCTGGCATTGAAGGCAGTCTACAGTATGGCCTCAATCTACAATTCTCACACCTGCCTCTGGTCCTATAATCACATCCTCTGTTCCAAAGAGACTCACTCCTTATGCCCACTACCCTCCTCTCCAACAAACATAAAATAAAGCTAATCCATATAAGTATCCTGTCCTACTCTGCCTTATCTAGCCCCTGAAATACTACCTCTTTCCTCATTAGATGCCTATAAAAATCCTCAATGTTCAAGATTCCTCTTAAGGAGCACTTTTTCTGGGACCATTCTGGTCCTCTGTATTGAATAGACTCTGAACTCTACGGGACAGGAACGTAATGTATTACCCTATCACTCATTAACACACAACAGGCTTACATTATATGGCTGCCTGTATTTTCAGTGGTATTTCCATATGTTTTGCTATCTATCTATCATCTATCTACCTACCTACCTATCTAAGTGTTTGAATACAGATACATAAAAAGTCTCATTTCACCTATAAGAACCTTTGGAGCCAGATACATGTCATACAATAATTGGGCTAAAATAAAAATTCCTCAGTGAAAACCTAAAGACTGGGTTGTGGTTGTGTGCAGCCAAAAGGTACAAAATAAAAACCTCCTAATGGGTTGGGCGCAGTGGCTCAAACCTGTAATCCCAGCACTTTGGGAGGCTGAGGCGTGTGGATAGCGAGGTCAAGAGATTGAGACCATCCTGGCTAACATGGTGAAACCCAGTCTCTCCTAAAAATACAAAAATTAGCTGGGCATGGTGGCATGTACCTGTAGTCCTAGCTACGCAGGAGGCTGAGACAGGAGAACTGCTTGAGCCTGGGAGGCAGAGGTTGCAGTGAGCCAAGACTGTGCCACTGCACTCCAGCCTGGGCAACAGAGCGAGACACCATTCAAAAAAAAAAAAAAAAAACACCTCCAAATGATTTATTCTCCACATGAGAGTAGTACCAGATCTAGAGAAAAATGGACAAGGATCAAATACAAATAATAAAGTCATCACCAAACTAAAACTTTCTTTCAAAAGTGATGATGTTGGCGGGTGTGGTGGCTCACATCTGTAATCCCAGCACTTTGGAAAGCTGAGGTGGGCAGATCACTTGAGGCCAGGAGTTTGAGACCAGCCTGGCCAACATGGTGAAACCCCATCTTTACTAAAAACAAAAAAATTAGCTGGGCATGGTCACGTGTCTGTAATCCTCACTACTTGGGAGGCTGAAGCAGGAGAGTCACTTGAACCCAGGAGGCAGAGACTGCAGTGAGCCAAGATCATGCCACTGTACTCCAGCCTGGGGGACAGCAAGACTCCATCTCAGGGAAAAAAAAAGTGATGACGTCAAGAAAGACCCAAATCAGGGTCATATGTTTAGCACCAGAAAGTCTGTATTGGCCAGAAGATAGAAACTTTGACAAAAGTAACACAAACTGTTTTTGTTCTGGGTCACCTTAACTTTTCTGTGCATTGTTAGGTCACACAAGTCTCTTTCTAAGGGTTTCTGAAATCAAAAAAGAAGAAGAAGAAAAGAAATTTCTATTAAGCAGACCCAAGTTTGACTCCTCTGTGGCTGGCAGCAAGTGGAAAATGGAAGGGGATGAATCACCTGCAAAATAACTCATTGTCAACCCTTGTAACAACTACACTGCTAGGGAATTCCTTCTCTTGCTAGCTATGGCTAGCTTCAGACTCATGACAAGGACCTCATCCTGCGACTCGAACTAGATTTAGGGATTTTGTCGTTCATTCCTCTGTTTCCCAGCTGCACTGTCATTTTTAATCTGTGCAATGATTACAGGGGTCTATGTTTGATTCTTGTTTCTAGTTTCCCTAGGAAGAGACAACTACTATCTTGATATTGATCAACATTTGACACTTCTGTTAATCAAAATTTCAGTATTTCAGGGAATCAGAAAAATCATTTGGAAGAGGCTTGAAGGTCTTTCAGGGGGAGAGAAAAGCAAAGCACAAGCAACAGACCGATGTTTGGACACAGTGAAGTGAAGACCGACAGGAGACCCTCACGACTCTAATAAAAGTTTTTTATGGCTGTCTTCATATTCTTTCAAAGAAATCATAATAAAGTGATCAGCAAGAGTGTAAATAAAAAATAGGCTATCATAGAGTGCTAGGTAACTGAGCTAAAACTAAAGTAAACAAACTCAGTGGGCTATCACATATGCAAGCTGGTAAGGTCTCATAAATCACCATGACTGGGTATCGGGATTTCAAAGGCACACTTTGTAAGCTTTCTCCCAGGCCTGTTGATTCAAGCTCCAATTGCACTGGGTTACCTATAAGGCAGCATATAAATTGACCTTTTAAGTTTAAAAATAGTTCCAGTTCTCATCCGTCCTAAGGATAGGACACAGTATCTATCATGTGTGCCTACCACACTACATACTTTATGAAAGTTTTCACTTAATTTTCAACACAATCCTGAGGTAGATTATGTTAGTCCTGATTTACAGGGAAAACAAAGGCTCAGGGAGGCCAAATTAATTTAATTATCCAAGGTCACAACTCTACTGTAGGGCAGATTTGTATCCCAAAGAGGAATTGCTAAGCCCCTCAGAATTTAGGAGATTTAAAGTGCAATCAAGATAAAAGTTCACATTTTTCATCTTCTATTCCATTCCATTTTACTCTCCCAGCATCTAATAATAACCTATGATATATTAGAGCAAATCGGCCCATACTTATTTTGACAGTCTCTGTTCACCCCATTCCAGTATGTACTTTGCTATCTCAGAGCTCATCAACCACCCTCCTCACTCCCAGGCAGCTAGTCCTTAGAGGATGGCTCAGCAGTTGGACCACCATCCAGTGCTACCAGGGCATGACTCAAGGGGGCAACAGGTGAAGCTGACACCAGCTATTAGTGCTAAAAAAGACTCAAGCCTCATGAAATATACCATCCATAAATCCCTCTCCAGTCAACTCTACCCCTCCTCCTCCAGCTCTACAGTTGACTGTCCTTCCTTAAACATTTATACCCTCCAGCTGACCCATCTGGGATTTCTTTTTTACTTCAAGGCTGTCCCAAAGGTTCAGTCTACCCAGATTTTACCATATGAACCCTGCAGCAGAAACGCAGCAATGTGCTTTGGTCAGTCTGCCTCCAGCCAAGGAAAGCTTGACTCCCCTCCTTCTCCAACTCTTCTCTTTCTCTGCCTCACACTGCCAAATACGTCCTTTCACTTTCTCTCTTTCTTTCCTTAAGCCTTCATTCTCCACCCTATCCACAAGTGAATCTTCCCTTGCCACTTTGCCCCCACTAAGAAAACAGACCTTCAACACAACTTCTTACCGATAGGATAATTTTAAAATTGTGAATCTGCTTACACCTTCCCTGGGTTTATCCTATATCTTCTCTATCTGTTGCCTGCTTCCCACTAAGGTTCCTTCCCTCCATCCCACCTCCAAATCCTCTGCAGCTCAGATTCTCAGATCTGCTTTAGTCACTTGGTGTCCTCATCCCACTAACCCTATTATCCTTCAGTTTACTTTTGTGCACATGTTAGAAGACACATGCTCCTTCTAGGAGCTAGGGCCAGGTCAGTTATGCTCCCATCCTGACATGACTTAGAGAACAAAAAAGGCAAAACAAGAGGTACTACAGGATTCCTCTCTAGGAATTATACTTTGCTGAAATTGCTTTTGCTATTTAGTGCTCACTAAATACATTTTAAAAATATTATTTGGATATATTTTGAAAATACAACCAGAGAATAAACACTTGTTCTTCTATTTCTCCATCTTCCTCACCAATACAACATCCAGAAATCTTTACACCTATTTAGAAGCACATAGATCTTGGAAAAGTTTAACTGAGCATTAGGTTTTCATCTTTAAAAATGTTTTGAGACTGGGTGCAGTGGCACTCCAGCCTGGTTGACAGAGTGAGAACTTGTCTCAAAGAAAAAAGTTTTGACATGTAGTATACTGTTTCTGGGACTAAATTAGAGATTTAAGGTGTGAGGAATGAGAAAATACCTAGAATCATGCCTTACATTAGAAGGTAAGGTAAATACTGGTGTTTCCCAATGAGTTGTTGTCAGACTATTCATATGCGTTAAACAGACAATATATTGAAATGTTTAAAAATAAGGCTAAATAGTAACAAGTAATTTTTCTCATGAATTCTTTTTTTTTTTTTTTTTTTGAGATGGAGTCTCACTCTGTCACCCAGGCTGGAGTGCAGTGGCGCCATCTCCATTCACTGCAACTCTACCTCCTGGGTTCAAGTGATTCTTCTGCCTCAGCCTCCCTGTAGCTGGGATTATAGACATGCACCACCATGCCCGGTTAATTTTTGTATTTTTAGTACAGACCGGGTTTTGCCTTGTTGGCCAGGCTGGTCTCAAACTCCTGGCCTCATGTGATCTGCCTGCCTTGGCCTCCCTAAGGGCTGGGATTACAGGCGTGAGCCACCACGCCCAGCTGAATTCTACTTTTGAAAGAACAAATCCCCCTTATGTAGGGACTGATGATTCAGACTGTAATGATGCAAGCTCTTCATCTTTTTTGTCTTTTCTTCTGTATATCCTTTAGCCATTCTACTGTATTAACACTAGATAGAAAAATTAAGATTTAGGCCCAAATAGTATCTTCTGGCATAAAGTAAACTAATTTTTTCCTGATGTGCAATAAAGAAACAGGCATATTTCTAGTAGAAGATTCCTTATAATTTATCAAAACCCAATTATCACTTACTCTTATCTTAGAGACCATATTGGCAATATAAGATTAAGAAAACAAAGAACAGAAAATAAAAATATATACCAAGGAGAGTGTTAATAGGTTTCATTCTTATCACAGCATATTGTTGAAACTTACTTGAAATATTGTTTAAAAAAAGATACAAGATGGTAAGTGTTTTGGTTTTAACAAGGAAGGACCCAGTCAACAAACTGATTGAGTACCTGATTTATAAACAGCTCTGGCCAAAGTGCTCAGAAAAAAAAAAGAAGAAAGAAAGAAAAATCATGACTTTAGTTTTCCTAAACCTATCTTAATTTTTAAATATTCTTTTAACAGAATTACAGTCTTTAGCCTCTTTTGTGAAATGGGCTTCCTTGTAAATAATTAAATGACACCTATATATACTTAAAGCACCCATGAAGTAATTTTATCTTTTTATTAAAAACTGTGATCACCCTTCCAAATTTGAAATTTATTGTCTTCCTAAATTCTTGCTATAAAGCCTATCATCATTAATATTGCAGTTCATTTTTTCCCTAAAGATTGAAAAAAACACAAATATATAATAAAGCCTTTATGGTCAAAGAATGTATTCCTTTTTTTTTTTTTTTTTGAAGATGGGGTTTCACCATGATGGCCAGGCTGGTCTTGAACTCCTGACCTCAGGTGATCCACCCAC
>CAUYLG010045024.1:0-45119 GCA_963573385.1 Cacajao melanocephalus | reverse complement strand
GGGGCGCAGGCCAAAGAGCCGCACCGGCCAAAAAAGTCGCGCTGGCGACCCGTGTGACTCCTCCGCTGGGAATCTCCCGGTCTGTGGGCAACAAAAATTCGTCTGAAAGTGCGGCGTCCACTCGCTCTCTGCGCTTTCACTCGGAGCTACAATCCTGAGCTGTTCTTAATCGGCCATCTTGGATCTCTCTTAAGTCCATCATTTCTTATTGGACTAGGTTTTTAGCCTTATTTTTCCTGTAGTACACTCTCAAGAAACTTTCTCAGAAAGATAGGTGACCTCCTAAATCTAAATATGATTTTATTTTGCTTCTATATTTGACTGATGTTACCATAATACAGATTTTTAAGTTCGAGTGAATTTTCATTCGGATCTTTGGAATTGCTCTGTTATATGCTAGCATTGATTGTTGGTGATAAATTCTGTACTGGTTACTGTTGCAGCTTGATGGTTTCTTCCTCTCTGAAAGCTTTTTAGGATCTCTTTTATTTTTTGCTTTGACCCTCACAGTTCAGGCCCTTTCAGTTTGAGGACTTTTGTGTCTCTTCAGCTCTATGAAAATTAATATTTCTCTTTCTCTTTTTTTCTCTTTCTTTCCTATAATTTTCCATTCTATTTTCCCGTTTTTTTTTTTTTTCTTTCAGGAAATTCTATTCAATCATACATTACTTTGAGAGTCTCAGCAGAAACTATTAGGATTTTTTTTTTGGTTTTTAGTAAGTATTCTCTGTGCTTAACTAGTCAATTCTGCTGTAACATTGATTTGAAAATATGTATTTATCCCAACATTTAAGTAACCATGTCACTTTTTCTCCTCTCCTTTCTTTTGTCCCTTAATTCCCAAGAGATGACTTTCCTCTCCTTAGCTTAATTCTCTTTGTTTAATAGTTTTTTGTTGCTGCTAAGGGACAGCTTTTGGTGGTTGCTTTGCCATTTCAGACTTTTTCCCATGTCTCTGTGTGGCAGATCCTACCCAGCCTTCAAGGCCTTGCGTATGCCCACCTCCTCCAAGAAGCCTTTCTCAATAACTTTCCAAACTATCTGTCTAGTGTGTATTCCTGTACTTAGGATTATATACAGCTTAGTGCTGTATGAAGAGCTTTAGGGAGAAATCAATAATTGCTCTAGTGATTTGTGTGAACTATGTGCAATTTCAAGAACATCAGGTAATTGCATTTTTAGTCAGAATAAAACTAATCTTAAAATATGATCCTCTGCTGGCAGTATATTAAACTAGAATTGCATTGAAGTATAGTATAAGAAGCCACCAGCTGGCGCAAACCACCAGCTGGGCGCGGTGGACTCATGTCTGTAATCCTAGCACTTTGGGAGGCCAAGGTGGGTGGATTACCTGAGGTCAGGTGTTTGAAACCAGCCTGGCCAACATGGTAAAACTCTGTCTCTACTAAAAATACAATAATTAGCTGGGCATGGTGGTGGGCATCTGTAATCCCAGCTACTGGGATGGCTGAGACAGGAGAATTGCTTGAACCAGGGAGGCAGAGTTTGCAGTGAGCTGAGATCATGCCATTGCACTCCAGCCTGGGTAAGAGCAAAACTCAGTTTCAAGGAAAAGGAAAAGGAAAAAGAAAAAGGAAGGAAGGAAGGAGGGAGGGAGGGAGGGAGGGAGGGACCGAAGGAAGGAAGGAAGGAAGGGAGGGAAAGAGAAAGAGAAAGAAAGAAAGAAATCACTACTTAGAATGGCTTTAGACAGAGCTTGTTTCTATTGAAAATAAGTCCAGGCATAAGAGCTTGCTGGGGATGGAACAGTGACTAAATGATGTCATGTCCGCCATCTCTGCAGTTCTCTGCACCAATCCTTTACGGTTACAAGATGGCTGCTGCTACTCCTGCCATTATGCCGACATTCAAAATAGGAAGAAGAGAAAGAGGCTGGCAGTTGAGTCTGATTCATTTTTATTAAGAAAGCAAAAGCTTTCACAGAGGAACTTGCAGCATACTTCTGTTTTTATCTCATGGCTGAAGACAAGGTCACCTGGGTACTCCTAGTTTCAAGGGAAACTGGGACAGTATGGCTTTCCCCCCTCTGTCGTGGGAGGCAGCAAAGAAGCAGGAGTGGAGATGAGCTTCAGGGGAGCAAGTTAACAAGGTAACAGAGTCTGCCACAATGGGCAAGACAGGGTATTAAAAGGAGTTGTGGCCGGGCACAGTGCCTCGTGCCAGTAATCTCAGCACTTTGGGAGGCCGAGGCAGGTGGATCACATGAGGACAGGACTTCGAGACCAGCCTGCTCAATGTGGTGAAACCCCATCTCTATTACAAATACAAAAATTAGCTGGGCGTGGTGGCAGGCACCTGTAATCCTAGCTACTTGGGAGGCTGAGACAACAGAATCACTTGAACCCGGGAGGCGGAGGTTTCAGTGAGCCGAGATTGCGCCAGTTCACTCCAGCCTGGGCAAGAAGAGTAAAACTCATTAAAAAAAAAAAAGCAGTGTGCCCCACCATATTAATCATTATACTCCATTTTAATAAGCATCTGCAGAATACTTGCTATGCCAGGGCACTGTGCTGGGTACAGATGCTGCTGTGAGACCCAGGAAGGATTGCTTGAGGGAAGAGGGAAAGTTAGATATGCCTGGAACATAGAGTATATCAGGCAGGGCAGGATTGGAGAGGGACAGAATGGGGTTTTTGGCATGGCTCAGGAGTCTGACTTTTGGTGTGGCTCAGGAGATGGTGGGGGGTATTGGTGGGGAGACAGAAAATGGGGAAGATTTCGAAGACCTTCAAGAGATGAATTTGTTAACTCAGAGTGGGTAAACTCCAGATTAGAGATTTTGGATTTTACTCCACACACCCGTGGTTTTCTGAACATGTCTTGATGTCTTGGCATCATCTGGAGGGTTGGTTAAAACACAGATTGCTAGATCCCACTCCCAGAATTTCTGATTCTATGGGTCTGAGCTGGGGCCTGAGAATTTTTGTTTTTAACAGATTTTCAGAGTGATGCTGATGCTCCTGATCCAGAGACCACCCTTTGGCATATTGTGTTAAAACAATGACTTAATTTAGACTAGACTTATTTTCTTGTATAAAAAATTGGGGTCTGGGTGTGGTGGCTCCTGCTTATAAATCCCAGCACTTTGGGATGCTGGGATTTTGAGCCCAGGAGTTTGAGACCAGCCTGGACAACACAGCAAGGCCTGTTTCTACTAAAAATTTTTTAAAATAGCCAGGTGTGGTAGTGCATGTCTGTAGTCCCTACTACTCAGGAGGCTGACATGGGAGGATGGCTTGAGTCCAGGAGTTCAGGGTTGCAGTGAGCTATGATTTTGCCACTGCCCTCTAACCTGGGCAACAGAGCAATACCCTATCTCAGAAAAAGTGGGGGGCAAGCTGTTTTAAGGAATGTTATTAATGACATTTTCTTATTTTCTGTGTTACTCTGTCACGTGGGTGACACTGACCGTTTAGAGCTAGAAGCTCTAGGTACTTCCTCAAGCTAAACAACACTTCACCTGAGAGCATATCTTGGATATCCAAAACCAACCAATCCATACCCCCAGCAGCTCTTTTTATCAGGCCCTGCAGCTCTGACCACTTTCCTTGTGTCCTATGTCATCTCAGGGCCAGGTACTAGACACTAAGGACCTTCCTATAGCCTTGAGCCTACCCACATTATTAAAAGCATCCAACCTGTTCAGCTTGCTTACCTTGCTTTACTAATTCCCTCCCACGAAAACCACAGGAAAGGCTTTTGCCCATATTCCCTCCTCATTCCCTCTGCCTCTTGACCAGCCCTGGTGCGTCCCCATGTGGCCCTGCCTGCTGATTCTAGGATCTGTGAGTATAAACTTGGTAGTCATGTTCATCTCTGGGTGTCTTACCGTAGCCAATAAAACAAATCCTGCGTACACATTGAAATAGTGATACAATACTTGTAAAGGGCCAGCAGAACACCTGCCAGGTACTAGGCAAAAGGGACTGCTGGGAGGAATTTTGGGAGGAGTGTCTGAGGGTAGTATGAAGGATGAATGGGAGGTAGAGATGGGGAGATAGGGGCCGGGCGTGGTGGATAATGCCTGTATTCCCAGCACTTTCGGAGGCTGAGGTGGGCGGATCAGGAGGTCAGCAGTTCAAGACCAGCCTGGCCAACATGGTGAAACCCTGTCTCTACTAAAAATACAAAAAATTAACTGGTGTAGTGGTGGGCATCCGTAATCCCAGCTATTCGGGGGGCTGAGGCAGGAGAATTGCTTGAACCCGGGAGGCAGAGGTTGCAGTCCAGCCTGGTGATAGAGTGAGATTCAATCCCAACCAAAAAAAAAGAAAAGAAACTAACACCATCATCTAAATTCATTTACCGCAGACTGTCCCTGTTCATATAGGAATTTCTATTTGGAAAAAGTTGATTTGAGAATCTATCACATGCTTTTGGAAAATAGGGATATTAGGGAAGTCTACAAAAGACCCATAGTGGCTTAGACTCTTTAGGAGAAAAAAGGAAAAAGAATCTCAACCATTGTAAGATAATCGATAGTTTATAAAGTTTTCAATGCTTAATTATTTAAAGAAAATTTAATTAAAAGATATTTAGGAAGTTTAAAGTTTGCTGACATTTTCAAAGAACTTTTGAAAATGATCAAAGATATATAAACATTATTGTAAGTAATAGGTAAAAAGCAATAACACCAACAAGAAAAAACAAAAGATTGTCTCTGCCTCAAATGCAGTGTTGCTGCTTGGTTCAGTGACTTCTTGGCTGGCATCACAGAAGTCCTTGCTTGACTCTAGTCCAAATAAATGTCTTTTTGGATGAGGCCAGAACTCTCAGGTAGCATGTTAAAGAAGATATTGCAAGAGTCAAGAGGTACTGTAGTGATTATTTTCTTCACCTCCACATTTCCTAAAGTGTATTCACCTGGTGTTCATCTACACCACAGTTATTGGATGTTACATGAAATATGCTTTCATACTTTTATAGATTGGGAAATGACAAGGCAACTGAAATATAAGCCATTTTATTTGTTGTAAAACTTTTCAGAGCCTTTTTAATATTTTAGTGGGACTCTGTTCATGAAAATTATTGTATTCAGTGTTGCCCTAATTCATTTGTTCACAGAACCTTTTTGTTTTTTTTTCCCCCAGAGTATCTTATGAATCTCTTTTTTCCTGGAACACATTTTGGGAAATGCCGCTGTGACCTAATAAGCTGATGTATGACACTGACGGCAATCAAGATTTTTGTGGGTGGTGGTGATCGTTTTCCTGAAACTCATAAGTAGAACAATGCACAACTTTAAGATCAATTTACCCAGGCTCTGTTTTGCTTTTATCTGTTGTGTAAAAAATTTCAAAAAGATGTGACTTGTACCCAGATGTCATCTACACAGCGCCTGTTATCCTGTGGAATGACTCATCCCTTGAAAATGGTGGATAGTGCTTTTTACCTTGATGATGAATAATGATCCTTCTTTCAGTTACAAAATGAGACCTAAAATATCAGGCTTCCTAAAAATAGTATCACCTATTAGGCCGCTAGCGGCCTTTCCTTGAATGTTAGCTTCCATGGGTCAGGTCTTCACTAATGCTCTACTGAAGTGCTTCAGGAGTAGTGAAGGAGGGAAGTCTCAGAGGACTGGAAATTGGCCTAAGTGACCTCTGTTGCTCCTTCCAGCTCAATAATGATGAGTCTTTTCCCCAGTCAGTAAAACATATTCTAGAATTTTCTTAAATCCTTTTGATCATTAAATGAGTTTATGACCTTACATTTTTAAGAACAAATTTAAGCAGAATTTGTTTCTAGCACAGGTCTCTTTTCTTTTCTTTTCTTTTCTTTTCTTTTCTTTTCTTTTCTTTTCTTCTTTTCTCTTCTCTTCTCTTCTCTTCTCTTCTCTTCTCTTCTCTTCTCTTCTCTTTTCTTTTTTCTTTTCTTTTCTTTTCTTTTCGAGACAGTCTTACTCCTCTGTTGCCTGGTGTTCAGTGGCACAATCTCTGCTCACTGCAATCTCTGCCTTCTGGTTCAAGCGATTCTCCTACTTCAGCCTCCCGAGTAGCTGCCTACAGGTGCCCGCCACTATGCCCAGCTAATTTTTTGTATTTTTAGTAGAGATGGCATTTTACCATGTTGGCCAGGCTGGTCTCGAACTCCTGACCTCATGATTTGCCCACCTTGGCCTCCCAAAGTGCTGGGATTACAGGTGTAAGCCACTGCTTATTCTTCTCTTATCAGCTCTGTAGCTGCAATACTTGTATTGGTTATTTTATTTGTTTTTGTTTCAGTAGGTTTTTGGGGAACAGGTGATGTTTGGTTACGTGAATAAATTCTCTAGTGGTGATTTCTGAGATTTTGGTGCACCATCTCTCGAGCAGTGTACACTGCACCCAATGTGTAGTCTTTTATTTCTCACCCGCCCCCCACCCTTTCCCCGAAGTTCCCAAAGTCCATTGTGTCATTCTTATGCCTTTGCATCCTCATAGCTTAGCTCCCACTTATGAGTGAGAACATGCAACATTTGGTTTTCCATTCCTGAGACACTTCAATTAGATCAATGGTCTACAGTTTCATGCACATTGCTGGGAATGCCATTATTTCATTCCTTTTTATGGCTGAGTAGTATTCCATGGTGTATATCACATCTTCTTTATCCACTCATTGATCAGTGGGCATTTGGGCCAGTTTCATATTTTTGCAGTTGCAATTGTGCTGCTGTAAACAAGCAGGTGCAAGTATCTTTTTTGTATAATGACTTCTTTTCCTCTGGGAAGATACCCAGGAGTGGGATGGCTTATTGGTGATTTGGTAGTTGATCTATGAGTACTTGCTGTTAGGATACTCTAAAGCTCAGCACTTATTTTTAAACAAAGAGTAGTAAAAACTTTAAAGAAGTGTTAAAGTTAAATATATATATATATATATATAGATTTACATTTTATGTATATATAAATATATATGTGTGTATATTAATATATATACAGTTAAAATATAAATCTACATACATACAAGGGGGTTGGGGCACTCATCCGCCATGCAGTTGAAAATGTATGTATAAGTTTTGACTCTCTGTAAACTTTACTAATAGACTACTGTTTACCTGAAGTCTTACTGATAACATAAATAGTTGTTAACACATATTTTGTATGTTATATATGTTATATACTGTATTCTTATAATAAAGCTAGAGCAAAGAAAATATTAAGGAAATCATAAGGAAGAGAAAATATAGAGAGGGGTTGGTCTTGCTGTCTCAGGTGTGGTAGAGGTGGAAGAAAATCCATCTATAAATGAACTTATGTTGTTTAAGGGTGTATGTGTCTGTGTGTTTGTGTTGTGTGTGCATATACATACATTCCATCATATACAGAATCTAATGAACATTTTTTTTGTTTTTCATCTTGCAGGAATCATTTATATAATATGCTTAAATACTTAGTACTTTTTGTTAATTTTCATATTTATTATTTGATGCATAGATTCCATATGCTTGTATATATGTTATGAAACATGTTAAGAAGAAAGCCATAAACCTACTACACAAATTTAGAACCAAAACATTACCAATTCTATTGAAGCCACCTGTATTTCCTTCCCAAACCCAGTCTCTCTGTTTCTCAGAGATAACCATCATTAAAAATTTCGTATTGATAATTCTCTTGCTTTCTTTTCGTTTTATCACATATATGTTTATCCTTTCCCAATAAATTATTTAATGGTGTTTGGTTTTGAGCTTTATGAAAATGATTAACATAATTTTAAGTAGTCTTTTGTTATTTTTTCCCAAGCAACATTTATTGGGGCATTTAGCCCATTTACATTTAAGGTTAATATTGTTATGTGTGAATTTGATCCTGCCATTTTGATGCTAGCTGGTTGTTTTGCCCATTAGTTGATGCAGTTTCTTCATAGTGTCAATGGTCTTTACAGTTTGGTATGTTTTTGCAGTAGCTGGTACTGGTCGTTCCTTTCCATGGTTAGCGCTTCCTTCAGGAGCTCTTGTAGGGCAGGCCTGGTGGTGACAAATGCCTCAGCAGTTGCTTGTCTGTAAAGGATTTTATTTTTCCTTCACTTATGAAGCTTAGTTTGGCTGGGCATGAAATTCTGGGTTGAAAATTCTTTCCTTTAGGATATTGACTATTGGCCCCCACTCTCTTCTGGCTTGTAGGATTTCTGCCAAGAGATCCGCTGTGAGTCTGATGGGCTAAACAACATTGTACCTCTAGGAATCACTCATGTTGTTTGGGTAAACTTTATTTCATTGCTCTTTATTACCGTATGACATGGCATTATGTAAATATATTCCAATTTCTTTATTCTTCTCTTGAAGGCCATTTTTTGAATGCTGGTCCTCCTACTATTGATAGTATAGTAGAAAATATGAGTATGCATCAGACATAGAGGAAATATTGTCCTGTTAAAAGGTGTTTCATTTGGGTACTTAGATCCATTGTCAAATACACAAAATAATGACATTGTTTTCTACAATGCTTTTAACAAGTTATACTTACAGTAGTGGGTTCTCATTACTCCATATCGCCACCAATTGGAATTGTCAGACTTCTACAGTTTTACCAAAATGGTAGATATAAAATGATAACACTTCGTGGTTTTAATTTGTATATTCCTCATTACTAATGAAGTTGATATCCTCCTTTAAAAAGTGCTAGTCTTTAGCTCATTTTTTGTAGTTTTTTTTTTTCCTGGCAGTTACATTTTCTTACGTATGTCTTTTTTCTAGTGTCTTTCTTTTTATTGTTTTTTCAACCATCATGACAATTTTAATGTAAATACATTTTTTAATCTTTTCTTTTATGGTTAGTTTTTCTTATTTTTATTTTCTGTGGTGTCATTCAATGGTCTAAAATATGAGATATTCTATATTTTTTCCCTAAGAGTTTTAATGTCTCACCTTTTACATTTAAGTCTTTAATTCACTGGTATTTGATTTTTGTGTACTGTGTAGAGTAGAAACCCTATATCTTTATTCTTTTTCTCATATGGATAAACAATTAGCACTACTAACTAAATAAGTCATGTCTTCTCTCCCTCTCCCCCAAACTTAGATAACACCCTTTTTATCTGTCATTTTTTTTTTTCCATTTTTGTGGGTTTATTCCTGAACACTCTCTTCTGTTTCAGTGACCAATGCAAATGTTAATATAATACTTTCTTAATTACTGTGACTTGAGTAAGTTTCAGTATGTGGTCACTGAAGCTCCCTCAACTTATTCTACTTAAGGGTAATCTTATTTTTTCTTAAGCATTTGTGCATTTCCATATAAATTTTATTTATTTATTTATTTTGTTGTTGTTTCTTTGTTCGTTTTGAGACAGGATCTCTCTGTTGCCCATGCTGGAGTACAGTGGTATGATCATAACTCACTATAGCCTTGAACTCCTGGGTTCAAGAGATCTTCCTGCCTCAGCCTCTTAAGTAGCTGGGACTACAGGCGTGCATCTCCACGCCCAGCTATTTTTTAATTTTTTGTAGAGACAATATCTCACTATTGTCTTGGCTGGTCTTAACCTCTTGGTCTTTAGTGATCCTCTTGCCTCAGCCTCCCAAAATACCAGGATTAACGGTCCTGAGCCACTGTGCCAAACCTTTCATATAAATTTTATATTCCACTTATTAAATTATTATTTTTTAATTCTAATTGAGATATTTAATTGAAGCTGCCTTGCTATAAAGAGAACTGACATGTTTACAAAATTAATTCTTCCCATTCATATATACACTGTGTCTCTCCATTTACCTGCCTTCATTCATGTCTTTTACTAATTTTTAAATTTTTCCTCATAAAGACATTGCTCATCTTTTGTTAAATTTATATCAAGTTTCTTTGCGTACGGAATGAGTTTTTAAATTAGACTTTTGTGGATGTACTGGTTATATTAATTTTGTTATATTGATCTTGTATCTAGCCATCTTTCCCAAGTTTTATTTATAATAATTTCCATAGATTACTTTGGATTATCTTTGTGAACAAACATAGTATAGGTTCTTGCTTTTTAGTTTTAAAATCCTCTATTTTAGTTGCTTACTGAGCTGGGTAGACAGTAATAGTGGGAATCCTGGTACTACTCATGAGTATACAGGCATGGTTTTATTTGTATTTTATTTTATTTTCACTCTCTCCCCAAGTGCATGATTTTAATATATTTCCAGTAAGAATAATGTTTTACAGGTGCTTTTTAAAAATTAAGGATTTTCCCTGTTATATTTTTCATCAACAGACATTGAATTTTATTACTTTGTCTGCATTTTTTAGATGTCTTATTTTGCCCTTTAATCTGTCCATATGATGAATTATGCTTGCAGGTTTCTAAAATTAAACCACTCTTACATTCTCTAGTAATTAATCAAACTTTTTCATAATGTGCTTTTTTTTAAAGACTTTTGTGTCATTAATACATGAGGATGGTCTATAATTTTCTTCATACTGTCTGACCCTTTCTAATTGTGGTATCCAGTTTTGCTTGTCTCTCAGAATAAGTTGCACTGTGTTACTTCTTTTTCTGTTCATTTTTCATAAGAGTATATTTGGCATATTAAGAATTTATATTCTTTGTATAAGTTTAGAAAGAAATATTTCTTGAAAATTTACCTGTAAGACATCTTGGTCTTCTGTTTTCTTTTTGGAATGATGTTTAATTACTGGTTTGATTACTTTGATATTTATAGAATGATTCAGACTTCCTCTGTATTCTTTAGTAAACTTTGTCTTGCTTCTGGTTTTCTTTTTCTTTCTTTTTGAGACAAAGTCTCACTCTGTCGCCAGGCTGGAGTGCAGTGGCACGATTTCAGCTCACTGCAACCTTAGCCTCCTGGGTTCAAGCGAGCGTCCTGCTTCAGCCTCCCAAGAAGCTAGGACTACAGGTGTGTGCCACCACACCCGGCTAATTTTTTGTATATTTAGTAGAGACGGGGTTTCACTGTGTTAACCAGCATGGTCTTGATCTCCTGATCTTATGATCCGCCCACCTCAGCCTCCCAAAGTGCTGGGATCACAGGCGTAAGCCAACGTGCCCGGCCTTGCTTCTAGTTTTCTAAATGGCCATTTTTTTCTAAGTTTCTTTTAAAAAAGTTGCTCACAGATGTTATTTATCTTTTAAAACTCTGTAGCTTTTCTGTTTATATCCCACTTTTATTTCCTATTATTACTTGTTTTTTTTTTCTTTTATTCTTTTTCTGAGTAAATCTTGTAGAGGCTTGCCATTTTGTTAGTTTTTTTTCAAAGAATTAACCTATATGATTTTTTTCTATATGATTAGTTTATTCTTTTTATTGTTTTCTTTCTTCTAATTTCTCAAAGTTTATTTTTTCTAAGTATCATTTTGCTACGGAACAAGTTTGATATACAGTATTTTCATTGTCTTTCAATTCTAAATATTTTAAATTCCTAACAGAAATTCTTTTGGACCTGTTAGCTATTTAGAAGTGTTTAAAAGATTACAAATTTATTTCCTGTTAATTTAAACTTCTTATTTATTTTAATTTAAATTACACTGAGGTCAGAGAACATCATCTTTGAAACTTCTATCCTTTGATATTTGTTGAAATGTACTTATAAGTGGTTAATTTTTGGAAATAAATTCTTGTGTGCATAAATCAGTCTACCTAATAAATCCTATTATCCCTTTCAAATCCTCTGTGTCCACTTTTTTTCTGCCTTACTTCTCTAACTGGAAGAGGAATAATGACTCATTCTATTGTGGTAAAATTTCCAGGGCTTCCCTGAGGTTCTGTCAGTTTTGATTTTTTAAATATTACTATTATTTTTTGAGACGAAGTCTTTCTCTGTCGCCAGGCTGGAGTGCAGTGCCGCAATCTTGGCTCACTGCAACCTCTGACTCCCTGTTTCAAGCGATTCTCCTGCCTCAGTCTCCCGAGTAGCTGGGATTAAAGGCACGCACCACTACGCCCGCCCAGCTAATTTTTGTATTTTAAGTAGAGATGAGGTTTCACCATGTTGTCCAGGCTGGTCTCAAATTTCTGATCTCATGTGATCCACCCGCCTCGGCCTCCCAAAGTGCTGGGATTACAGGCATGAGCCACCGTGCCTGGTCAAGTTTTGATTTTATATCGTGTGATTCTTATCAGGTACCACCAAGCTCAGAATTCTTGTAACTTCTCAATGAGTTAAACTTTTCTAACATTATATTGCTGTCCTTTCTTTTATAATGTTTTTTTCTCCCTCAAAGTCTATTAGATTAATTCGAAATAGCCTGGTATGTGTTTTTATTTCTCTTTTGATCTCCCCAATTGTGTTTTAGATACAGCTTTTTATTGTTAGCATAGAGCTTGATCTTTTATATTTAAGCTGAAAATCTTTTGCTTTTACTGGAATATTTAGATACTTATGTTTTGTGATATATTTGAATTTGTATTTACTATTTTACTTTATACTTTCTATTTTTTCTATATTGCTTTACGCAGCACCATTTTAAAATTTAAATCATTAAGTTTTTATTATATTGTCTGTTACTTTGGAAGATATATACTCTATTTCTGCTCTTTCAGTGGTACCCTTGTAATGTTTATTATATTTTAGTTTAAGGAAATCTATGCTAGGAGCTTAGAACACTTAGCTTCAACCACTTTACCTTCTTGATTCACATGATATTGTTACCTTGTATCTCAGTTCCATCTTCAATTTTATTTTTTTTACTTTTAAAATTTACGTAAAGTAAACTTTACTTTTTTGGTAGACTCTTACTTGTTTTAACACAGGCATAGATTTATGTGACTTCCACCACAAATAAATTACAGAACAATTCTGTTAACTCCAGAAGTTCCCTCATGCTGTGTCTTTGCAGTCAAACCCTCCCTACCCACATCTGTGTCACCCACTGTGCTGCTTTCAATCCCTACGGTTTAGCTTTTCCAAGATGCCTTATAAATGGAATCATTCAGTATGTATGTGGCCTTTGGGGATTGGCTTTTTACACTGAGCGTAATGGTTTGACCTCTATCCATGTCGTAGCATGTGTCAATGGTCCATTCGTGTTTCTTGCTGAGCATATTCTATTGCATGTACCTATTCTCCAGTTTATCCATTCACCTGTTGAAGGACATCTGGGTTACTTCCAGACTTTTAGTATTACAAATAAAGCTCTATGAACATCCACAGGGTAGGGGTATGTGTGTGTGTGTGTGTGCACACGCGTGTGTGTCTGTGTCTGTGTGTGTTTAACATTTCTCTAGAGTGGCTTTGCTTGGTCATATGGCAAGTATACGTTCAGGTGTTATGACAAACTGCCAGTGTTTTCTACATCGTTGTACCATTTTGCTGTGCCCAACTCTTAGCAATACGTGAGGATTCCAGTTATCCCATATTCTCCAGAACTTGGTATGTGTGTGTGTGTGTGTTGTCACTCAAATACTAGTATCTCATTTTGCTCTTAATTTGCATTATCTTAAGGGCCAGTAATGTTGACCTTCTTTTCTTGTGCTTATTTTCCACTCGTCTGTCTTCACTGGTAGAATTTCATTCAGATTTCTAGCCGATTTTAAATATGATTTTTTTCTTATTGTTAAGTTTCAGAGTTCTTTGCATGTTCTGTATACAGTTCTTATATAGGTGAGTTACAAATAATTTCTCTCTTTTTGTGAGTTGTCTTTTCATCTTTTAACAGTTTTATCTTTCACAGAGCAAAAGCTTTTAGTTTTGAAGAAGTCTAGTGTATCATTTTTTTGGACTTTATAAATCATGTTTTAATGTCCTAAGAACCCATTGTCTAAACCAAGGTCACAGATATTTTCTTCTATGTTCTCTGTAAAAATTTTGTAACTTTGTTTCTTTATTGAAGTGTGTGATCTATTCTAAATTAATTTTTGTAAATGATGTGATGAACAGGCACGGGTTCATAGTTTGGCATATCCACGTGTTCTGTTGCAGTTTGTTAAACTGTCTTTCCTCCACTGAATTGCCTTTGTGCCTTTTTCAGAGATCACTGATCATATTTATCTAGGTCTTTTTTTTTGTACTCTTTATTCTGTTCCACTGACCTGGGTTTCTGTCTTTTTGCCAGGACCATACTCTCCTGATTGATTACTTAATTTTATGCTAAGAAAATAACGGTGACCTTGGTTTAGACAATGGGTTCTAAATTGGATCATGTGAGTCCTACTTTTCTTTCTAGAAAGTTTTAACTGTTTCCTTTGTACTTTCATATCAATTTTAGAATCAATTTGTTTGTAACTATAATAAATCTTGTTAAGATTTTGATTGGGATTGCATTTAATCTATGATCATTTTGGGGAGAATTGATGTCTTTATCATGTACAAATACCACAGACATGGTTTTTCTCTCTATTTAGATCTGCTTTTATTGATTTCATAAGCATTTTGTAGTTTTCTGCCTACAAATTCTGTACATGTTTTAACAGATTAACACCTAAGTGTTTTTTTAAAAAAAACTGCCAATGGTATTTTTTATTTCAGTATTTCTGTGTTCATTATTAGTATGTACAACTTATTTTTGTATGTTTATCTCATGCAATCTTGCAGAACCCATTTATTAGTTCTAGGAATTTTTTTTTTTTGTAGCTTCCTTGGCATTTTCTACATAGACTATTGTATCATCTACAAATAGAGACATTTTTATTTGTCCCTCTCATATCTACATGCTTTTTTTTTTCTTGTCTTACTGCACTAACTTAAACTTCCAGGACCCTGATAAATGAGTGGCAAGAAAAATGTGCTTGCCTTGATTCCTGTTTTGGGGGAAAGCATGTAGTCTTTCAAAAGTATAGTGCTAACTATAGATTTTTTTGTAGATGTTATTTCATCAAGTTGAGGCTGTTTCCCTCTACTCCTAGTTTTCTTAGAGTTTTTACCATGAATGGATTTTGAATTTTGTCATGTTTTTTTCTACATTAATTGCTACGACCATGTGGTTTTTCTTCCTTAATCTTTTAATACAATGAGTGGATTACACTGATTGATAGTTGAATGTCGAACCAACTTTGTATCCTTGGAATAAACCCTACTTTGGTTTGTTATTCATAATGGTGAATTAGTCATAATGGTGTCGAATTATTTTTATACATTGCTGAATTCTGTTTGCATTGACTGATGGATTGATTGACTGATTGACAGGGTCTTGCTCTGCTCTCCAGGCTGGAGTACAATGGTGTGATTATGGCTCACATTGAGCCTTGACCTCCTGGGCTCCAGTGATCCTCCCACCTCAGCCACCCAAGTGGCTAAGACTACAGGCATACACTACCATGCCTGGCTAATTTTTTCTCTCACTTTTTTTTTTTTTTATTTTGTAAAGTTGGGGTTTCATTACGTTGCCCAGGCTGGTCTCAAACTCCTGTCCTCAAGTGATTCTCCACATTGGACTCCCAAAGTGTTGGGATTACAGACATGAGTTACCATGCCTAGCCTATTTACTTTTGTTAAGGACTTTTACACCCATATTTATGGAGGGATGCTGGTCTGTAATTTTTTTGTCATGTTTTGATATCAAAGTAATACTAGATTCATAAAATGAATTCAGAAGTGTTCCCTCTTTCATTTTCTGGAAGAGATTATGTAGAATAAATGATATTTCTTTTTTTTCTTTTCTTTTTTTTTTTAAGATGGAGTCTTGCTTTGTCACCAGGCTGGAGTGCAGTGGCGCAATCTCGGCTCACTGCAACCTCCGCCTCCTGGGTTCAAGCGATTCTTCCACCTCAGCCTCCCACAGGGACCACAGGACCTCCCACAGGTTCCTCCGTAGCTGGGACCACAGGCGCACGCCAACACGCCTGGCTAATTTTTGTATTTTTAGTAGAGACGGGGTTTCACCATGGCCAGGATGGTCTTGATCTCTTGACTTCATGATCCGCCCCTCTCGGCCTCCCAAAGTGCTGAGATTACGGGCGTGAGCCACTGCGCCTGGCCTAGAATAGGTGATATTTCTTTTTAAAACATTTGGTAGAATTATCTCGTGGAACCCTCTGGGCCTGAAGATTTTTGTGGGGAAGTTTTTAAAGTACAAATTCAATTTTTTATAGTTAAAGAGAATAGTCAAAGGATCGATTTCATATTATGTGTATTGTGATTATTTTGTTTCTTAGGAATTAGTCCATTTCATCTAAGTTGTCATTTTTTTTATGTGTGTAGGTTTTTTCAAAAGCATCCTTTTGATTTCCATAGGGTATGTAGTGATATTCCCTGCTTCATTCCTATCATTGATAATGTTCTTTTCAATTTTGCTAGAGATTTTTAAAATTTTACCGATCTTTTCAAAGAACCAGCTCTTTGAGTTTCTTTAGTTGTTTTTTTTTTTTTAAGTCATTATTTCCTTCCTTTATGTTTATAATTTTCTTCCTTCTGCTTGCTTTGGACTTTATTTGGTATTTTTTCTAGGTTGTTGGAGTAGGATCTTTTATTGACTTGGGACTGTTCTTCTTTTCTAATGTATATTAATGCTATATATTTTTTTCCCAGCACAACTTCGGTTGTCCCAACATTTTTACATGTTATGTTTTTATTTCATTCGGTTTAAATTTTAAACATCTTCCTTGACGCCCTCCATGGATTATTTAAAAGTTGTTTAGTTTCCACGTATTTGAAAATTTTCTTCTTATCCTGCTGTTTTTGATTTCTCATTTGGGAGCATTATGGCCATAGAACAAACTGCATATGACTTGCATTATCTCAAATTAGTTGAGGTTTGTTTTGTGGTTCCAGATGTTGTCTATCTTGGTATATGTCCATGGACACTGAAAAGAATATATATTCTGCTCATGTTGGGTGGAGTGTTCTGTAAGTATTAATTAGATCTTATTGGTTAATGGAGGTGTTGTGTTTTTTATATATTCTTGCTGATGATTAAAATCTAGTTCTATTAATTGTTGAGAGAGAAGGTATTGAAGTTCTCAACTGTAGTTGTGTATTTGTCTGTTTCTCCTTTTCAATGTATTAGTTTTTGCTTCATATATTTTATAGCTCTGTTTTTTGGTGGATATATATTTAGGATCATTTGAAATCGTCTTTATCTGATATTAATCTAGATATTTCTGCTTTTTTGGATTAATGCTTTCATTATGTCTTTTCCAGTTTTTAATTTTCATGCTGCCTATATAATTATATTTGAAATGAGATTTTTGTAGACACCATATTTTTAAATCCATTCTTCTAGTTCTTGTCTTTTAATTCGTGTATTTAGGCTGTTTACATTTAATGTAATTATAGACATGTTAAACATAAATCTGCCATTTTGTTTATTTTTTTGTTTTCTGTTCTTTCTGTTTTTCATTTCTTGGTTTTATTTTTCTTGTATTCCTGTGGGTTAGTTTACCATTTTGGTAATTCTATTGATGTATTTCTTGTGTTTGTCTTGTTCTATTTTGTGCTCTAACAGAATGCCACAGTCTGAGTAATTTATAATAAACTGAAATTTTATTGGCTCAGAGTTCTGGAGGCTGGGAAGTCCAACAACAAGGGGCTAGCATTTTGTGAGAGCCTTCTTGAAACATTATAACATGGCAGAAGGGAACACATGGGTGAGAGAGCAAGAGGGGGGCCAACCTTGTCCTTTTATAAGAAACCCAATTCTGTGATAATGAACCCACTCCCACAATAACAGCATTAATCTAAACACTTCCCATTAGATCCCACTTCTTAACACCACTGCACTGGGGATCCAGTTTCCAGCACAGGAACTTCAGGAGACACATTCAGCTTATAGCATTCTGCCTCTGGCCCACAATATTCATGTCCTTCTCACATGAAAAATACATTTGCTCCATCCCAATAGCCCCAGAATCTTAACTGATTCCAATACCAACTCAAAAGTCCAGAATCTCATGTAGATCAGATATTGGTGAGATTCAAGGCACAGTTCATCCTGAGGCGAACTTCCTCTAGCTGTGAGCTTGTGAAATCAAAACAAGTTGTCTATTTTAAAATGCAGTGGAGGGCAGGACATGGGATAGACATTCCTATCTCAAAAGGGAGAACTAGGCAAGAAGAAAGGGATAACTGGTTCCAACTAAGTCCCCAGTAGGGAAAATGTTAAATCTTAAATCTGGAGAATCTTTTTTACTCCAATCTTTTGAGTACACTGGGGTACTCAGAAGGCCTTTGGCAGTCCTATTTTCATGGTTTTGCTGGGCTCAGCCTGTGTGGCAGCTCTCCCAGGCTGGGGCTATGTGCTGGTAACTCCACGGTTCTGTGGTTTGGGGGCAGCCCTGTCCTCATGGCTCCACTAGGCATTGCCTTAATGGGTACTGTCTGCAGTGGCTTTGACCCCACAGTTCTGCTGGGCATCACCATAATAGGGTCTCTCTGTGGTGGTTCCACTCTTGTGACATGTCTCTGCCTGGATCCCTAGGCTGTCTGATAAATCCTTTGAAATCTAGGTGGGTGTAGCATTGTGCCCCTGGCTCCAAAAATTTATACTTCCACAGCTTATGAACTGTGTGCACCAGCACAGTTAGCACCATATGGATCCCACCAAGCTTACCACTTATGCCCTTGGGAGAGCAGCAGCCCAGACTGCACTTGGGGTTACTTGAGTCATAGCTCGGGCAGCCAAGGAACACTGCACTGGAATGCACGGAACAGAGTCCCTGGGCAGTGAACCCATGGAAGGCATCTTGGGCCAGTCTGATGAACCATTCTGCCCTCCTAGAGCTCTGGGCCTATAATGGGAAGAGCAGCCTCAGATATCTCTGAAATATCTTGGAGATCATTCTCTCATTGCTTTGATGAACAACATTTGGCTTCCTTCTACCCATGCTCCCATGCTAAGCCCTTTCTCAAAGGGGTCACTTGGCCATACCCTTGTACACGTTTTTGTGTTTTACATTGCCAGGCTGTGAATTTTCCAAATGGTTATATTCTTCTTCTCTTTTAATCATAAATTCTACCTTTAAGTATTTTTTTCTCCTCTTGCATCTTACTATATGCAGTTAAAGGAAGCCATGCAGCTTCTCCAATATTTTGCTTAGAAATTTCTTCCACCAGATATCCTAGTTCGTCACTCTTTTTTTTTTTTTTTTTTTTTTGAGACAGAGTCTCACTGTGTTGCCCAGGCTGGAGTGCAGTGGCACCATCGCGGCTCTCCACAACCTCCGCCTCCCGGGTTCAAACAATTCTCCAGCCTCCCAGTAGCTGGGACTACAGGCTCATGCCACCATGCCCGGTTAATTTTTGTATTTTCAGTAGAGACGGGGTTTCACTATGTTGACCAGTCTGGTCTCAAACTCCTGACCTCGTGATCCTCCCACCTTGGCCTCCCAAAGTGCTGGGATTACAGGCGTGTGCCACCGTGCCCAGCCAATTCATCACTATTAAGTTCTGCCTTCGTTAAAACCCTTGGGCATGGACATAGTTCAGTCAAGTTCTGTACAACCTTAAAACAAGAATGGCCTTTACATCAGTTTGTAATAAGAGATTTTTCATTTTCATCTAAGATCTCATCAGAGTGGTCTTTCCTGTCCATATTTTTATCTACATTCTGATCATTAATATCTAAGTAATCTCTTAAGAAGTTTTACACTTCATACAGCTTTTCTTTTCTGAGCCCTCACCAGAATCACCCTTAACTTTTTGTTTACAGCAATGCAAGCTTTTTCCAGCCTGCTCTTCCAGACTCTTCTAGCCTCTGTCCACTCTCCAGTTCCAAAGCTGCTTCCACATTTTCAGATATTTGTTACGGCAACACCTCACTCTGTGGTACCAATTTTCTTTGTGCTGCCGTAACTGAATACCATGGTCTCTAATTTATAATAAACACAAATTTATTGGCCACAGTTCTGGAGGTTGGGAAGTTTGAGAAGGAGGAGCTAGCATCTGGCAAGGTCCTTCTTGCTGCATTGTAACATGATAGAAGTGATCACATGGACAGGAGAGAGCAAGAGGGAGAACTTACCTTGTCCTTTGATAAGAAACCCACTCTCATCATATAATGAACACACTCCCACAATGACAGCATTGACTCATTGAAGGTTGTGTCCTCATGACCCATATTGCTCCCATTAGGCCCCACCTTTCAGTCCCACCTCGTTGGAGATTAAGTTTTCAACATAAGAACTTTGGGGAACACATTCGAACCTTAGCAGTATTGTTGAGGTGGCTCTAGGTATTACATACTATATACATAGTTTATCATTGTCTGCTACTGTCATCATTTTACCAGTTTGAGTGATATTTTTCCTCCCTTTATGTCCCTTTACCCTCCCTTCATTATAATTATATAAAATATTTCCTCTACATACATTTAGAACCACTTTAGACAATGTTATAAGTATTGTTTCCCCATCACACATAATTTAGAAAACTTAAAAGGAGGAAGATTTATATTTACCCACAGCTTTGCTCATCATGTGTTTTATCCCCCGCTGGTATTTCAAGTTTCCTTCTTTTATCATTTTTTTTTTTTTTTTTTGAAATGGAGTCTCACCCTTGTTGCCTAGGCTGGAGTGCAGTGGCACAATGTTGGCTCACTGCAACCTCAGCCTCCCAGGTTCAAGTGATTCTCCTGGCTCAGCTTCCCAAGTAGCTGGGATTACAGGCACATGCCACCACTCCTGGTTAATTAATTTTAGTAGAGATGGGGTTTCATCATGTTGGCCAGGCTGGTCTTGAACTCCTGACCTCAGATGATCCACCCACCTCGGTCTCCCAAAGTGCTGGGGTTACAGGCTTGAGCCATCGCGCCCAGGCTTGGGGTTGTTTTTAGATAACTCTCTTTAGCAATACAAGGCTTGCTGATGACAAATTCTGTTAATTTTTGTATATCTGAGATTATCTTGATTTCCCCTTTATTCCTGAAGAATAGTTTCATTAGGTAAAGGGTTCTAGGTTGATAATTTCCTTCTTTCAGCCCTGGAAAAAATGATGTGCCACTTTCTTTGAGTCTCCATTTTTCTTGAGAAATCTGCTGTCATTCTAGTTGCTTTTCCCCCATTGTTAAGGTATCATTTCTTTCACCTTGGTTTCAAGATTTGTCTTTAGTTTTTAGAGCTTTGACTATGATGTGTCTTGGTGAGGATTTCTTTATGTTTATCCTCTGTGGGGTTTGTTCATCTTTTTAAAAATGTAGGTTTGTGTCTAGTGTCACATTTGGGACATTTTTACATTATTTCTTTGAGTATTTTTTAGCCTATCTTTTTTTAACTTTTTTTTTCTTGGCCAACCTAGTCTAATATAGCTACCAGTTTTTCCCCTCTTCTTCTGGGACTCTGATGACATAAAACATTTGATCTTTTGTTATAGCCCCACAGGTCCCTGAGGCTTTTTTTGTTTGTTGATTTGTTTGGTTGATTTTTGCCCGGTTGTTCAGATTGGAAAATTTCTATTATGCTTTTTCCAGTTCACTGATTCTTTCATCTGCCCACTTCATTCTGCTGGTGAATCCATCAACTGAGTTTTTTTTTTTTTTTTAATTAGATTGCTATATTTTTCAGCCCTAATTTTTTTTTTTTTTGAGACGGAGTCTGGCTCTGTTGCCAGGCCGGAGTGCAGTGGCGTAATCTTGGCTCATTGCAACCTCTGCCTCCCGAGTTCAAAGAAATCTTCTGCCTCAGACTCCCAAGTAGCTAGGATGACAGGTACATACCACCATGCCCAGATAATTGCTAATTTTTGTATTTTTAGTGGAGACAGGGTTTCACCATGTTGGCCAGGATGGTTTTGATCTCTTGACCTTGTGATCCTTCTGCTTCCGCCTCCCAAAGTGCTGGAATTACAGGCATGAGCTACCGTGCCTGGCCTCAGCTCTAAAATTTTTATTTGTTTCTTCTTTACATATTCTATTTCTGTTCTGAGACTTTCCATTTTATTTGTTTCAAGCATCTTTACTACTACACACTGAAGCATTTTTATAGTGAATACTTTAATTGGCATCTATTGTCTTTTTTTTTCTTTTAATTTGAGTTTTTTCTGGTTCTTGGTGTGATGAGGAATTGAAATCTAGATATTAGAGCTATTTTATTATGAGACTCTGGATCTCATTTAAACTTTGTCTTGTAGCTGGCTTTCTCTGATGCTGCTCTAATAGGGGAAGATCAGTGCTGCCTTGTTTCTGATGAATTAAATTAGAAGTCTGGATTCCCCACTTGGCTAGCCTTCATTGACCCTTCAAAGATGGAGGTGCTCCTTGTTAGTACTGGGTGGGTGTGGGAGTTCTGGTTCTCCTCTGGGCTTCCACTGCTATCTCACTGGCTGGTGGGGGGTTATGAGTATCTCCTTGTTGCTCCCTGCTTGACTTTCACTAATACTGCAGAAGGGAGTGGCCTCGTTATTGCTGGGCATTGGCAAGAGTGCTGTCTGTCCACTAGGACTCCTGTGACAGCATCCCAATGGGAAGGTGAAGAGATGCTTCATTATCACCACGTGGGCGTGGGTGTCCAGGCGGCCATGCGATTTCCACTCGTCCTGCAGCAGAGGAACATGGGCTTTGTCAGTTGCCTAGCAGTGTCAGATGCTCCTACTCCCTAGATGGATGTTCTCTTTATGTTTCTCAGTGTTCTCGGATGCTCCCACACTGATGAGGGGCATGCGCTTGAGTACGTGTTCCTCCCTGGTAGGGGTAGAAGTCAGGGCTTTGGCTGGCATAGGTGGAGTAGGACAGCAGTTCTTTTCTGTGATGTTGGCTGCAGTGAGCAGTTTTCTAAAAAGCGTCTCTCTTGCTAGGCTGCTCCTTGTTGATTTGTCTACAGATACCAGGCTTTTGTTGGGGTTTTTTCCTATCTGAGCCTGTTGATGTTTTAGGTTGCTAGTTTCTTAAGCTCTAAGACTGAGAAATGTGAAGGATAACACCTTTACCATGTTATTTCTTTACCATGTTATTCTGAAGGTTCCCAGGGAGTATTTTTTCCCTCTCCTTCTCAGAGTCTTATGTTTCTGTACTCTCCTAGGTTGTTAGTTGTGTCAGTGAGAAAAATTGCTAAAATATATTCACTCCCTCTTCCTGGAAGCAGAAGTCCTACTGCTTAATTTTTTTAATATATCATTTGTTCTTAGATATTTTATACATGCATTATACTCTTTGATAATTTCAGTAGCTGAAGTTCTTTGTGCTTCTCATATGTTGTTTCTTTCTTTGTACTTTTAAATCTTGGTGGTTTGTTTTCATGTGAATTTGCTGTGTTTGTGTGTATGTGAGAGAGAGAGAGAGTCTTTGTGTGTGTGCTGTGTGTCAGAGAAGGTGAGAGTGAGAAAGAGAGAGAGAGAGAGAGAGAGCACATTAAATTAGAATGCTTCATTCCTGAGAGAATGGACACTCTCCTCTGACCTGAGGCAGGAAGTGCTAACAGGTTAGCTGGGTCCAATTCCGCTAGCATCCATGTAGGGCTGTTGGCCCCACAGGGTCATGGGGTGTCCCTTATGCTGTGCTGAGGTGCAGGATCTGAGAAGTAAAGAGATAAGACACTGAAGAACTGGAGAAGAGCAGCTGGACTTGGGGGGCCACGCCACCTATGAGCAGAGACAGGTGAGGCCCCAAATGCCCAGAAGCATCTGTATTTATTAGGTACAAGCAGGGGTAAGGGTTGTAAGTGAGGTCATCATCTATAGGCTTAGTGATAGGGCATACATAATCGCGTGAGTCACAAGCGAGGGGGCCATCCCATTATGTCACCTGGGCAGAGAGGTGGGCCGTGTGCAGGAGGAGGCCGTGCCGTGCGCAGTAGTAGACGGTCGTATGCAGAAAAGGGGTCCACCCCCATTAGGTCACCGAGGCAAGGAGGTGGGCTGTATGCAACAGGTGTTGTGCACAACATTTCTTAATCTGGGGGCTGGAGACTTCAGAGGGTTTCTAATAGAAAGCTATTGTAAGCCAATGCAGTGGGAGCTGACAGATTTGTGCTCTTCTCTTAAGATATTTATGGGAGGATGATTTGAGCTAGCGCAGAAGTGGGAAAAGACTGACAGGGTGTATAGCTGCTGTGACTGGTCACACTAGAGGGGTTCTTCTTACTTGGTTATTTGTGGGATCTCAGGTCTGAAGCCTGCTTTCCACAGGAACTGGATGCAAGGTACTACAACTCCTTTACCAGGAGGAGAGGCTCTTGCTCCAAGCCTGCCATACAGCGTATGCCCTTTCAGGCAAGAACGCCACCCCTTGGGTCTTTGGTTCTTGTCCTGGTCTGGCTGTTTTCCCATGTACTACTTCTGTTCTGTGACTGCTCTAGGCATTCCTCCTACTACAAACTACTATATGGTTATGTAGAAGGATTCTATAAATCAGCACTAAATGTGTCAGTACAGCTCCGACTACAATACCTACATGATTATATAGAAAGATTATATGGACTAAATATGATTATATATATAAGCTATATATAGTAAGCAATAAATTATTATATGATTATATAGAAAGATTATGTGGGACTAAGTATGATTATAGATATATAAGCTAGATATAAGTAAGCAGTGAGTTATACTTCAGGCACTAATTGTGCCTAGGGTCTGCACAGTTCTCTTTCCTCAGTGCCCATGGGGGGTGTTACCCACACATCCAAGTTCTTTCTCTAAATGTAGAAATTTCAGGTTCAAGCCCTCCACTTTCTGGTGGACCTAACGCTCGATTGTCAGACCTTGGTGGTGGCATTTGTGTTAGTTGCCAGGATTCAATACTGTCCTTCTGTTTGTTGTGAATTGATCCTTTCTCAGATTTCTGCTTACGTTAGCTTACTTCTTTGGGGAAGGCCAAGGGTTATGGGTGTGAAAACCTTAATTCCGATACTTAAAAAAAATATATATGACTGGGAACAAAGGCAAACATTTATTGTCATGAATCCAGGTTCCAATCCGTAGCAGAGGAGTCTTCTGCTTTGCTGTGTTTGCTGGTGTGTTGGTTTTTTAAGTTTCCTAGTAAATTCTAGTTTTATCTATTCTCTTCTTAGATGTTTCTGCTACTAATGTCTCTGTTTTTCTGGTATTGGCTTAAGTGAAGAGATTGGGGAGTAATTATGAGGCTCTGTTCCTAGTTTTCTTACTGATATGTTTCTTAATGTTCTTTTTAGGGCTGAAAAGACAGAAGTTTTGAGTGAAGACCTTCTTCAGGTAAGGCAGTCACTGATGCTGGCTCACAGACCCCAGAGATATTTTTCTGTTTAAAACTAAGCCATCCCTGATGCAGTTAAAACTGCTCCAGCTGCTCCTTACAAACTGTTTGGAGATAAGTTTTTTTTTTGTTTGTTTTTGTTTTTGTCTTTTACGACAGTACTTTGCATGTTGAATACTGGTTTAGGTTAAGCTCTTTCAGGAGAGGTTTAAAGTCATTTCACCATACAGTTAGCCCAAGGATCCTGGAGTCTGTGATTGCTGCCCCTCCAGTTCTCCAGCATTGAAAGTTGTCTCTCCAGGAGTCCTTGTCTCCGTGGAAACATGAGTTGTGATTGTCCACACCTACAACCCCTCTTCCCCTGACCTTGCCCTCTCCCAGTGACACCACCCGCTCTTCTCTCTGCAGGTGGAGAAGCGTCTGGAGCTGGTGAAACAGGTGTCACACAGCACGCACAAGAAGCTCACCGCATGTCTGCAGGGCCAGCAAGGGGCAGAGGCTGACAAGCGCTCCGTAAGTGCCCTCCTGTCCCCGGGGAGCTTACATCTTGCCTGCTGAGGACAAGGATCCTACTCGTGTGACCCTCCTGGTCGTAGCTGTTTATGTAACTGCTTACGTGCCTGAGAATTGACTCAGCAGCCCTAGCTCCCTGTTTCTGTGGAGTGACAACCCTCCCTACTGTTCCTGCTCTTTTAGCTCAGCCTGAAACATCCCCTGCCCTCCCCAGGCAAAGTGAGGTCCCCTCCCTGTCCTCCCCAGACTGCACCAACTGGAAAGATGGTAGAGGTGAGCTTGGGATCTCACCTCTAGGGAAGCTTTATCCTTGATGGATTATCTGACCCCTGGTTCAGCTCATTCATTGATTGCATTTGCCTCAACAGTATATTAAGATCTCATGGAAAAAAATTACACTGTGGTTTTAGAGGTTACAGGTGACCTCTAAAGGCCCTTGAAAATTGCTTTCACTATAATGAGACACAAGAAAGACAGCCTGCTAAATAAAGCGACTCTAATGCCTATGTCTATAACCTACATTAGAAGTAACAGGCATTGTATAACGCGATTCCCTTTAAACACCCCTCTGTATGAACGGTCTCTGCAGGTTTACCTTCCTTTTGACTCCATCCCTCTCCACTCCACCAAAGATTAAAAGATATTCTTACACATTCCCTTGACTTTATGGCAAGGGATACGCAATTTAGGTTTTTCTCCTCCTTCCTTGAGTTGATAATCTACATGATTGGGATCTTGTAGACGTTTTTCTCTGACTTGCAGTTATTGCCAGCTTCCATTTCCTCCTGGTGTCCCTGATGCCCCTCGGCTTCTGTTCGCCTCGTTTCTGTTAACTATGACGTGATAAGCCACAATACTTCTTCCCATGTCCTGCTGCAGTGCAGAAACCCGCTCTGCTTGCCCTACCAGTCATTTCTTTTCTTTCTTTCTTTATTTTTTTTTTCCAAGCCCTGGTTTCTTCTTTCTTAATATTCCCGGCAGGAATCGTTTGTATGTGTATAAATAAAACTTCACAGCTCTGAAAAATATCTATAGAAATAATTCTGCATGTATCAGGAATTCAGCAAGGGGAACCTGAACCGTCTAAAGGGAGAGTTTGCAAAATGACTTTGGGCATGAAACCGTTTTATCAAACCCACGTCTCATGGGGGCACCAGGAATGGTTCCGGATGGGGGTGCTGGAGCCAAGCCTGCCTTTGATCCATCTCCTTTCTTTTGCTCCAAGAAGCACTATTTTTAAAATAACTGGTCCAGTGTGTTTTGGTATCGAGAGTATCATCTGAATGCTATCACCAGAGGCTTGTATGCAGCCTTTGGTGTTGGTGGGTGGATTAGTATTAACATTATTTTTCTGGGATGAGATGAAGTTACCTGGATTGGTGCAGTTTTCATTGGATTGAAAGTCTTATATACTATATCAGTAAGGAGACATTTGGGTCCCTGAGTGATCTGAAGTATAAGGTATTGATAGAAGATCTGAGCTATGGCAAAGCCAGCAGATCAAGAGATGACTGCCAATGAGAGATAGTTATTCACCCTTCCCAAGAGAAGGGGACAGGCCACATCACCCAGGGAGGCCACAGGGGAAACTCTAGAGTTGGTCAGTAGGTAGAGGAGGGGACTGTGGGCTAGAGCCTTTGTTGTGGTGTCTACAGAAGATTTAGGACTGATTAGTTTGATTTATTAAGGACTATTTCTAGTTGTCTGGTACCTGACCTCCCAGTGAGGTGATTAGGGTAGATGGATAGGGGCCTGGGGTGTGAGAGCCGCTTAGAGGAAGTTGTTGAAGTGTGAGGTCTAGATTGGTTTGCATTTAAAAAGCATGTTTTGGGTGAGTTGTTTGCTATTTCTAGGAATTGGCTAGCCTGGGAGGGGCAGTCCCTCTGGGGTCAGCAAGGGCTCAAGGTATTGTCAGAGCATCTGAATACAGAAAATAAAACACATGGTTAATAACTACACTGCTTAATAGAGACTTGAGAAAAAGGCACTTACTGCTTCACTTAACAAGGTGTCTCATGTAGCCAGTTCCAAGGTTTATTCAGCAGCTTTGGGTCAGCATCTGTGTGACACTTGGGCCTCCACTTACAACGGTAATGTGGCTGCCACAGCGCCACACATCACATCTTCACATAACCGCATCACAAGCAGGAAGCAGGAAAGGGATAAGACCACGAAGTCATTTCGTTTGTGTTTCCTAGCTGCAGGGGAGGCTGAGAAGGTGAATATGTGTCCAAGAGAAATGGGTTTGCTATGACTGGCCATAACTCACCGGCTGGAACATATACTATCTGGCTTGTCTTTTTTTTTCGTTGCATTTTAGGTTTTGGGATACATGTGAAGAACATGCAGGATTGTTGCATAGGTACACACATGGCAGGGTGATTTGCTGCCTTCCTCTCCATCACCTTTATCTGGCATTTCTCCCCGTGCTATCTCTCCCCAACTCCCCAACCCCCCACTGTCCCTCCCCTGTTTCTCCCAGACAGACCCTAGTGTGTGATGCTCCCCTCCCTGTGTCCATGTGTTCTCACTGTTCAACACCCACCTGTGAGTCAGAACATGCGGTGTTTGATTTTCTGTTCTTGTGTCAGTTTGCTGAGACTGATGGTTTCCAGGTTCTCTGACCCTGGAGGGGCTGCCCCTCCCAGGCTAGCCAATTCCTAGAAATAGTAAACAACTTACCCAGAGCAGTGTTATCAGGCTCTGAAGGCTGCAGTCACGTCCATGTGGTGATAAACATGTGAACTAGGAGAAGTCTGCAGTGGAAGTAGGTGCCCAGGCACGTACAGGTCAGTGATTTCACTGCATGGATTTCCAGTGCTTGATTTTGTCAATGATTTCTTGTGCTGATCTGTCTTTCCTTGTCATGATAGGACTGAATAAATGGTCTGAAAGTCAAAGAGCTACTTAAAATATGATACAATCCAAGAACTGGGGGGAAAAAAATTCCAAACTCAATTTCGTTCAGTTTTTCTCCAAACACATTAAGAGATTTAATAGGAAACGTGATACTTATAAATCACCTCAAATACTGAAACGTATATCCACTTCTTTGTGATGATTAAGTAGGGAGATATGTCAAGATCGGAGAAATGGGTGAAAAGGAAAAGAAATAAAATGAAAGGGATTAGGTAAAGGGAAGGTGGGTGGGAGGGAGGGAGTGAATGAAGTGACACTGTCTAGGGAAGTTGAATGTTGAGAGAGGGTCCAGAGATGGACAATCACAGGGGGTGTGTGGGTCATAGAATCTCAGGATCAGGAGAGACTTCATGGGGATCCTTGCAGTATTCTGCTTTTTATTTGAGCACATGTAAGTTACTTGTTATTTATCTTTTAACAAGCTCAGTAGCTCTTCAGCCATTTAGTCATGTGTTCCAACTTCCAAACTTTTGTCATACCACTTTTAAAAGTTTTGCCCTGAAAGCTGTGGCTGCCAGCCAGATATGGGTAGTCATAAAAATGGGATTTTGTTGCCATTATCTCAATGACCAGAGAGAACATGATTGTCTCATGGGTACTGAGTAAACTGGATTCCTTCTGTGGGGTGAAGAATAGAAGGAATATGAATTACCTTTCCATGTTGCCGTCTTTAGTCCAGGATAATAACTAGGTTTTCGAGACTTTTCATAGAATGAAGATGTTTGGTTTTTTGAAGTCCTTGCATTTCTCATTATGAAGTCATGCCCAAAAAATAAAGTGCTACCGTGTGAAAGTGTTTCTCTACCTTATTCAGCAAATATTTAGAAAGCACCAACTGTGCCATCCAAGGCAGTGTGTATGCCAAGTGCTGAGCCAGCTAAGCAGGATTTCTGTGCTCCAGAATCTCACCACCTGGGGGAAGCAGGCATCACACTCACAGTGCATTGCATTCGCTACGCAGACCATGTCTTAGCACCATGTCTTGCTAGGAATTAAATAATGGGAGGTTTCCATGAGGACGTGGACATTAAGGACAGGTAAAAAGTAGCCGCACCACAAGGGGTAAACGTACTTCTCCGTCAGCGGCCAAGATGTGCCGGGTTCCCAGAGACAGGAAAGAGGAGTTTGGCATTTTTTTGTTGTTGTTGTTCGTTTGTTTAGTTTTTTTGAGACGGAGTTTTGCTCTTGTTACCCAGGCTGGAGTGCAATGGCATAATCTTGGCTCACTGCAACCTCCATCTCCTGGGTTCAAGCTATTCTCCTGCCTCAAACTCCCAAGTCGCTGGGATTACAGGCATGTGTCACCACACCCAACTAATTTTTGTATTTTTAGTAGAGACAAGATTTCACCATATTGGCCAGGCTGATCTCAAACTCCCAAACTTAGGTGATCCGCCCGCCTCGGCCTCCCAAAGTGCTGGGATTACAGGCATGAGCTGCCACGCCTGGCCAAGTTTGGCATTTTTGAGAAACATAAAGGTGGCGAGAGTGATCAGACTATAGAGAATGGGGAGGATGTGGCATGAGGCGGGACTGCAAGGGGATGGGATCATGCCTTGTAGGCTTTGGTGAGGGTTTGGACTTTATCCCTAAGTGCAGAGGAAAGCCAGCATTTTAACAGGGAGAGACATGACCAGATTTGTTGAAAATTGTATGAATAAAGGACTAATGGGTGGGGTCGTGGTAGAAGTGAGAGGCCGGTTACACAGAGATGGGAACAATATCAGTGAGATGCAATGAAGACAGTGATGGTGGAGAAAACTCACCGTACATGGTAGATCCTGGAGGTGGAGTATCAGAGCTTGGTAATGGGAGGGATGTGGACATATGAAGAGGAGAGGGGTTTCATGGTCTCTACCCTGAGTGACAGTTGAATCCATGGGAGTCACTGAGATCACCTCAGGAGAAAATGTAGAGTGAGAAGACAAATGACCTTTGAATCAGGAACCCCAAGAACCGCAGCATTTCATGCTCTACCAGGAGAAGGACCCAGCAAAGAGGCAAAATGGTAGAAAATGGTACTCTCAATCCATGCATTTGCTCATTGAAATTCCAGACGCCATCCTTTATTCTTTCGTTTCGATACCCCCCGCGTGCAGGCTGTCAGTACGCCCTGCTGACTCTTCCTCCAAAGAATTTCCACTTGGCTTCAACATTTACCACCCTAGTCTAAGCAGCTGTCAGCTCTTCCTGAACACAGCGGCTCCTATCACGTCTTCCACCCCAGTCCCTCCCCTCCTCCTCCATTTTCCGTTCTCTGCCACCTCGGGAGCCAGTGTTTAAATTGGAAATCCAGTAATGTCACTCTCCTGCCTAATCCTGCTCCAGGATTCCCATTGTAGAATAAAGTCTGAACTCCTGGCTGGGCGCGGTGGCTCACGGCTGTAATCCTAGCACTTTGGGAGGCTGAGGCTGGCGGATATCCTGATTTCAGGAGTTCAAGACCAGCTTGGGCAACACGGTGAAACCCTGTCTCTACCAAAATACAGAAAAATTATCCAGGCCTGGTGGCACGTGCCTATAGTGCCAGCTACTTAGGAAGCTAAGGCAGGAGAATTGCTTGAACCCAGGAGGTGGAGGTTGCAGTGATCCGAGATTTTACCACTGCACTCCAGCCTGGGCAACAGAGTGAGACTCCGTTTCAAAAAAAAAAAAAAAGATCTGAACTCCTTACCTTGGCCCTTGGACACTATGATGTGTCTTCCACCTGCATCTCTGAGCTTGGCTCTGGGCTTCCTTCCCCTCCGTTATCGTTCTGTGGCTGTGCTGACCTGGTACTGACCATGCCCAGCTCACACCCCGCTTGGGCCATTGTGCTCACTCTGCCCTCCGCAGGGATGCTCTTACCCACCATTTGAAGCCAGCAACCTGTTCGGTTCTCAGCTCAGATGTCACCTTTTCAGGAGACTTTCTTGACAACCTAATGTGTCTGCTGCCTCCCTCACCCTAATCCCATCACCCTGTTTTATTTTCTTCATAGCACATATTAGGACCTGAAATCCTATGATCATTCATTTCCATCATTGCGATGGGAGCAGCGATCTTGTGTGTCCATCAGCTCTGTTCTCTGTGCCTAAGAAAGAGCCTGCCACAACAGGGCAATGATACAAGTAGATGTGTGTCATGAACGGATGGTCTGTGAATATTTTAGGCACAGAACTTGCCTACCAGACTAGCATGTCCTTCTTCTGTAACAGGCACTTCTGAGGTTAAGCTCTGGAATCTGACGACCCAAGGGTGCAGCTTCCTAATTCCCAAGTTCTGTTGCTTCCTAATTTAACCTGACCTTGGCAAGCTAATTACCTCCTAAGCCTTAGTTTCTTCATTTGGAAAATGGTAAGAATCTTAATAACTCCCTACCTAGCAGGGTTGTTTGCGGGCTCAGTGAGGTAAAGCATGTACCCGCCTTACACAACGTTAACTTAAGTAAATATGAAAGAGGGGTAACCTGGTGCCATTAGCAGTGGCACACTGTTAGGCTGGAGTGGCTCCTGAGAACTGTTGTGACCCAGTCATCAACCCTGGGCTGTGTGTCTTGCTGGGGGTGAACCACAGAAGAGCTGGTTGCCTGGGCCTGGAATTAGAGGATAGTAGACAACGATTTTCAAAGATAGGGAATATGTGAGAGAGAGAAAGGGGTGGGGGAGAGAGAGTGAGTGAGTGAGTGTGTGTGTGTGTGTGTGTGTGTGTAGGAATGGGTAGATATTAGAATGAAACTTATTGCCTGGGTCACCCTACAAACTCTGTTGCTTATGGCCAAGATAATTTTAGAGAGAACAGTCACCTCAGACATGTCAGATTGACTATATCGAAACCCTGGGACAGTCTGTCTTTCCTTCCCTTAATTTTTTTTTTTTTTGAGATGGAGTTTCGCTCTCGTTGCCCAGGCTGGAGTGCAGTGGCGCGTTCTTGGCTCACCGCAACCTCCGCCTCCTGGGTTCAAGCGATTCTCCTGTCTCAGCCTCCCAAGTATCTGGGATTACAGGCATGTGCCACCACGCCCGGCTAATTTTTTGTATTTTTAGTAGAGATGGTTTCACCATATTGGCCAGGCTGGTCTCAATCTCTTGACCTCGTGATCCCCCCGCCTCAGCCTCCCAAAGTGCTGGGATTACAGGTGTGAGCCACAGCGCCTGGCCTCCTTCCCTTAATTCTTAAGGTTCTATCTGAGCTCCAGAGCCAGGGAAAAAAAAAAAACATGATTTTAATAGCTCCTCTTTGACTCTGAAAATCACTGGCAAGCATGAATTTTGCTAAGATCTTTTTACCTGGGCACTGATATTCACCAGGGATTGGGACTGGCTTTGTCAGTGTGGATCCTTGGTACTGAAGGGAAAAAGATTTTGGGAGCTTTTCTAGATCTTTGAGCAATTTAATTCTTCTGAGACTGGATATCCTTTTTTAAAAAAATTGATTTATTTGTTTCAACAGGTTTTGGGGGAGCAGGTGGTGTTTGGTTACATGAATAAATTCTTTAGTGGTGATTTCTGAGATTTTGGTGTACCTGTCACCTGAATAGTGTACACGGTACCCAATGTGTAATCTTTTATCCCTCACTCTTTCCACCCTTTTCCCTGTGTCCCCAGTGTCCTTTGTAGCTTTCTTGTGCCTTTGTATAAGACTGGATATTATTATACTTGAAATGGGGGTAATGGGGGTATACTTTGGTAAGTGTGAGGAAGAGAGCAAACAGTATCTCAGTTAGAGGCAATCATTAGGTCGTATGAGATTGCTACAACGCCTGGCATCTCTTGAGCTGATAATGCCCTTTCACCTTACACAATCTTTTTAGAAATAGAAATCATTTGTAGTCTGTTGTGGGTTATAGTCCCATTAACTTCTTCTTCTTATGTACTGTCTTTATTTATTGGGTTGCACTTACCCCCTTTTGATATGAAAATATACTACTTTAATGCGTTTCTTCCTTTCTCTTGTCATTTGGTGACTTCCTTGTAATTGATTCTTAAATCATCTACACAAACAATGTGTATTTTTTGTGTAGATGTTGATTTTCACTAACTTTTACCCCTACCTTAGATTCCAAGCTCTCAAATTCACCTTGTCATCTCTCCTAGAGTGACAGTTACACCGTTGGTAGGGTACTTGAGTAAATACATTTTGTCATCTTCATTCAATGATTTGTGTAGCCGTTAAAATAAACGAACAAGACAGTTCCATATGTCATGGTAGGAAATGATATGAAAGGTATCTAGCTCTCTGTGAATAGGAAAGCAAGGCACAGAGTGTGTGTATATTTAGTATGCTAACAGGTGGGGAGAGATACTAAAAATAGACACACACACGTATGTATAATTGAATCTGCTTAGAGTATGTATGAAAGGATACACACAATCTGGTCACTGTCATGGTCTCTGGTAAGGGGAATGAGGTGGTGGAGGAGTGAGACTTTTGGCTATAAATCCTCTAGCATCTTTTAGTTTTATGCCATATGCATGTATTTCCCACTCAAAAATTAATTCATTCTTTTAATATAATAGATAGGATAGAGAATGAGAAAGGGCAAGAGGAAAAGGTTATGCTGCTTGTTAAAATTAAAAAGCATATCTTTAAGAATTCACTTAATTTTGTCCTCACTGCTACCTAAGAGGACAACTCAAATCATTCGTGCAGGTGTTAAATGACTCAAAATGGTGAGAAAATGTTGCAGCTTCCTTGGCTCAGGAGCAGGGTATCTCCAGCACTGTAATTCCAAACCGTGTTTTCCATTCTGCATTTTGCAGAGCAGTTGCTTGGCTGTCCCCTCTCCATCCTCCCTCCAGAAGTCCCATCAACCTCATGTTCCTCCAGTGGCCGGTCTTGTCCTGTTGATCTTGACCGTCATTCATTTGGTCACCCACGGGCGCAATTTTCTGCTCCACTCACTGACAGATTACCTGACTAGTCTTTTTCCATATTTGGAAAAACTCTAGTCACCTACTGATAGATGTTATTTCTTAAAGAATGTCAACTCCTGGACCATCACAAGTCCCCTTTACTAGAGGCAAATCCTCTCTTCTTCATCAAATTTCAAAAAGATTCAGAACGGTGAAATCTTGCCCTGATGGCAGGTCATGGGACTGTCAATGTTTATCACAAACCAAAATGGTCTTTTTATGTGAGCTCATCAGTACTATGATTGTACCATCTGACGTTTGAGATGAGGCATCTTCACTGACTTGTCCCTGGCATATTTTAGACACTTGCAAATTAAACCGGGTTTCTCAACCACAGCACTATTGCCATTTTAAGCCTAGTAATTATTTGTTGGGGGAGACTGTTCTGTGCACTGCAGGATGTTTAGCAACATCTCTGGCATCTACCCATCAGGTGCCAATAGCACCTCCCATACTGTGCCAACCAGAAATGTCTCCAGGTGTTGCCAAATGATCCCGGGAGGACAAAAATCACCCCAGGTTGAGCTGCGCCTTCTCTGTGAGGCTGCAATTGGAATATTATGCCTGCTTCTGTGAAAACCACACTCTGTTTCTCTATACTGACATGACTTCTGTGACCATGTGTGTGGAGGGATTTTTTTTGCATACACCAAGCAATTCTCCAACTCTCTGAACACCAGCTGGGTGTCTTACCATTTATTCTGACACCGTATACCTGGAGTTAGTGTCAGATCCCACAGGTTAAGGGCTCAGTCCTACCACACTGCCCCTACTTAAGATGTCAGTTGCAAATCCAGCCTTCTGGTATTTCTGATCAACCGGCTATAAATTAGGGGTCACACAACCCCCTCTTCTGGTTTGATAATTTGCTAAAATGGCTGGAAGAACTCAGGGAAACACTTTAGTTGTATTTATCAATTAGGATATTATAAAGGATACAAATGAACAGCCAGATGAAAGGAGACTTAGGGCAAGGTATGATGCTGTTTATTATTTATCTTCACTATTAGAAGTAAGTTCTGTGGCTGGGTGTGGTGGCCCACACCTGCAATCCCAGCACTTGGGTAGGCCAAAGCAGGAGGATTGCTTGAGCTCAGAAGTTCAAGACCAGCCTGGGAAGCATAGTGAGATACTATCTCTACAAAAAAAAATGGAAATAAAATGAGCCAGGCGTGGGGGTGTATGCCTGTATTTCTAGCTGCTCAGGAAGCTGAGGTGGGAGGATCAAGTGAGCCCAGGAGCTCAAGGCTTCAGTGAGCTATGATTGCAGCACTGTACTACAGTCTAGGTGATAGAGCAAGACCTTGTATTAAAAAAAAAAGAAAGAAAGAAAGAAAAGAAGAAAAAAAGAAAAAGAAAAGAGAAAAAAGTTCCATGAGAGCAGTGTTTAGTTTTGTTTATCATGGGTGTGGTACCTGCCCGTCATAAATATTGGATTAGTAAATGAATTATAGTGGAAACTCTCTATGTAATAACACCAGGAGGCTCTGGGCTGGGTGTAGTTCAGTCACTTTCTATTTGAAGAACTACCTTTGTAGCCACATAGACTGGAAGACCTGAGAAGGTGCTATTGGTTCTTACCTTGTTTTTGGTCTGTCTGTGTGTGCTGGCTGGTCTTAGCTCAGAAAGGAAAGAGCTCTTTGATACTTAGCATGGGGAACGGGTCATGCTAAACTCCTAGCACAGCTTGTCTCTCCCTCTCTGTAACATAAAATTTAGCATTTAAAAGTGTACAGCGGTGTTAACAGTTAGTCCATTTACCACCTATCTAGTTCCAGAACATTTTCATCATCCCCAAAGGAAACCCCATAGTCATTAAGCAGCCCTTCCCCTTTCTACTCATCCCTGCAGCCCTGTGACAACCACTAATCTACTTTCTGTCTCTATGGATTTGCTTTTTCTGGATATTTCATTAAATAGGGTTATACAATGTGTGTCCTTTTGTGTCTAGGTTATTTCACTTAGCATGATGTCTTCAAGATTCATCCATGTTGTAGCATGGAACATTCCTTTTTTTATGGCTACATAATGTTCCATTGTATGGGTATACCACATTTTGTTTATCCATTTATTCACTGGTGGACATTTGAGTTGTTACAACCTTTTGACCATTGTCAATAGGGTTGCTCTTCACATCTGTGTACCTCTTTTTTCAACATGTTTTCAGTTACTTTGGATATATACCCTGGCGTGGAATTGCTGTGCCATGCGAAAATTCTACTTAACTTATTGAGAAACAAATACATTTTCACAGTGCTGTACCAGTTTAAACTTCCACTAGGAATGAATGAAGGTTCACGCCCACCAATCCTTATTTTTTTTTTGTTTTGTCAAGTATTAATATTATTATAGCCATCTTAGTCAGTGTAAAGTGATATTTCACTGTGGCCTTGATTGGGGTTTCCCTAATGACTAATGAGGTTTGGTTAATCATCTTCTCATGTGCTCTTTGGCCGTCTGTCTTCTTTGGAGTATGTCTTTATTTTGGTGCTTACTCTTTCTGGGTTGTAATTGCATGTGAACACTTTTCTCGCTCTCTCTTGACCATAGCTGCCTCATTTTTTTTTTTTTTTAGAAATGGAGTTTCACTCATGTTGCCCAGGCTGGAGTGCAATGGTGCAATCTTGGCTCACTGCAACCTCCACCTCCTGGGTTCAAGCATTCTGCTGCCTCCGCCTCCTGAGTAGCTGGGATTATAGGCATGTACCACCATACCCAGCTAATTTTTGCATTATTGGCAAAGACAGGGTTTCAGTATGTTGGTCAGGCTGATCTCAAACTCCTGACCTCAGGTGATCCACCCACCTCAGCCTCCCCAAGTGCTGAGATTATAGGTATGAGCCACTGTGCCTGGCTACTGCCTCATTTTTAAAATAAAGCTAATATACTCCTTAAGAGACATATTGATTTTTGGAAATTAAGTCATTGCTCAAATCTTTGTTAACATAATTTTAAATTTTTTTCATTTTTCCTTCTTGCCATCCTACCTCATTTTAAAATGCAGCATGTAAGCCTTAGGCTGATTTCCCAACGTGGCAATGTAATTCAGTTCTCGTTTTCTGAATTTTGACATCTCTAAGTCTAACCCATCATTGTACACTATGAATTTCTAAGTTTAAAGCTATTTTAAAGTCAGATTCTTTCATACTAATATAATAATGTAGGCAAGTATTTGACTTTTTGCTATTTTAGAGCCAACAGGTGACGATGGAAAGTAGCTTCATTATACTATTTGCTTTCTTTTCAGAAAAAGTTGCCTCTGACAACACTGGCGCAGTGTCTGATGGAGGGCTCAGCTATCCTGGGAGATGACACACTTCTTGGGTAAGGTGACACTTTGCATGGGTTGGTCCAAATCTAGGTAAGTCCCCATCCATGAAAAGGGGACTAGACTTTCTCAGGGAAACATCTGAATTCTCTCTGGGGACTTTGGTGGAAAAGAGGAAGATGCTGCCAGTGGGAAATCAGAACTCTTGGCTCTAAAGTCATGTCTGTGCAGTGAGGCAAGGTCCAAGTAGAGAGATAAACATGAAATTGGCAAAGGACAATTGAAATCCTTAGGGCTCTGGCAGAAGCAAATATGAAACATCTCAATTCAAATGTCAGAACTTACAGGATTCTCAGAAAAGCAGCCCTTACTAATGTTGAGCTCACAATAAAACAAACTGAAAATAGAATGGTCACGAGAGAGCATCTGCAGACACTATCAGTAGGAGAGTCGGTACCCTGAGAACTAAAAATAATAGAACTATATGGAAGAAAATATAAAATCATTGTTTAAATGGAAATTTTAAAATAAAAAAGAAGAATCCTTGACAAGAGAATCAAACACTATTAAAAAAGAATAGGCAGGATTGGAGAAAAACCAAAGAGAACTTTCAGAAATTATGCTAATAATTTTTAATGATCTTTATCTGAAAGAAACTGAAGATTATACACAAATAAAGAATTGCTGAACTTGAAAACAGCAATTCTTTATTTTTCTTAAAAGACATAAACCCACAATGGCAGGAAGAAACAGAAAGACAAAAGCAACACAATTTTGTGAGCTGCAAAGCATATGAATGACTGAGAACTAATTTGGCAAGTCCCTGAAAGCTGATTCCCAAGCCAGAAGTAGAAGTAGCCACTCAGAATGAAGAGAAAGAAGTGCATGCAGAGATAAGGATGTAGGGATTCTTAAGTCGAGAAACGTGGGTGATAGAGTGCAAAAGTGTAACATTCCATCTAGTTGGAATTCCTGAGGAAGAAAATAGGGAGAAGGGGAAGTTTGTGGTTGAATTTTTCTTTTCCAGATTTGAAGAAAACCATGTCTTTAGATTTAAGGAGCACAAAATGTTTTGATTGAGATCAACAAGAAGAAATTCATCCCTGGACATATAGTAAGACCACAGATTATCAACAGAAAATAGAAAAATGTAAAATTGACCAGAGGGAAAAAAGATAATTACTATAAAATAACAATTAAACTGATAGCAAATTATGTATTCATCAGTCACAATGAATGCCAGCAGATAATGGAGTACTATGTTCAAGTATTGAGCGAAAATATAAGAAACCTAGTATTCTACGATAAAGTAGGGGAATAAGGATATTTTCAGGCAAAGATTTGAAGAAGATACTACCTGCATATTCTCACTGAAAGGGCTAGTTAAGGCTGTGTGAAGTGAAGTAGATTACATCCAGAAGAAAGATGAGAAATACAGGTAACAAGGTAGGAAAAAAATTGGAGAATGTGTTGTGGGGGAGGAATGATTTTTTTTTTTTTTGTAACCATCTTAGGTTCTTTGGTTGGGCCCTGAAAATTAGACTGACAAAAGGTAGATTAACAAGAGAAAAACATATAAATTTTATTAAAATGTGTAGTATATACACATGGAAGAACTCAGGGATGAGTAAATCAAAGCATAGTTAGAAAATTGGCTTATGTAGTGTTTTTTTTTTTTTTTTGGGGACAGTGTCTTACTCTGTTGCCCAGGCTGGAGTGCAGTGGCACAATCTCGGCTCACTGCAACCTCCACCTCCCAGGTTCAAGTGATTCTCCTGCCCCAGCCTCCCGAGTAGCTGGCATTGTAGGTGCATACCACCATACCCAGCTAATTTTTGTATTTTTGGTAGAGATGGAGTTTTACCATGCTGGCCAGGCTGGTCATGCACTCCTGACCTGAAGTGATCTGCCCACTTCAGCCTCCCAGAGTGCTGGGATTACAGGCATGCTTATGTAGCATTTTAAAAAAGAATAATATTTTTTAGAGAAGTGACCAGACAAAAGGGAAGGACTTTAAGTTTCTGTGGTAGTAGAATCAGTATTTCAAGCTCTTGTATTGTTTGAAAGGAGGATCAAGGCATTACATTTAAATTTAATGTCCAGAAAATAAAAATAAATAAATTTAGTGTCAAATATGCATGTTAGAAAAGTAAGACTAACCACAAAAAGAATAGAAATAGGATGTATAACTTTCAAACTAACAAAGGATGCAAAGGAAAATAAATAATGGAAGGGACTAGAAGAGAAAAAAGTAAGCAAAAGAAAAAAACCATAATAAATGGAAAACAGAAAATGAGAGTGGTAGCAATTCTTGCATATATGTCTGCAATCATAAGAGATGTCAATGGAATAAACTCAACTGTTAAAAGAAAATTTCAGGCTGGGAACAGTGGCTCATACCTGTAATCCCAGCACTTTGGGAGTCCAAGGTGGGCAGATCACCTGAGGTTAGGAGTTTGAGACCAACCTGGTCAACATGGTGAAACCCCATCTCTACTAAAAATACAGCTGGGCCTGGTGGCGTGCCTGTAATTGCAGCTACTTGGGAGGCTGAGGCAGAATAATCACTTGAACCTGGTTGGGAGGTAGAGGTTGCAGTCAGCCGAGATTGCAGTCGGCCGAGATTGCACCACTGCACTCCAGCCTGGGACACAGACCGAGACTCCCGTCTCAAAAAAAAAAAAAAAGAAAAAGAAAAAGAAAATTTCAGGTGGACAGACATGAAATCCTGTTGTATGGTATTTCCAAGAGTCATGCCTACAATATAATGACACAGCAAGGTTGGAAGTAAAGATGACAGATTGAACATGCATCTGATTTTGTCTCCTTCCAAAAATCCACTAAAACTACAATATGGAGATTTTTTTCTTTAAATACATAAACCCACAATGGCAGGAAGAAACAGAAAGGCAAAAGCAACACAATTTTGTGAGCTGCAAAGCATATGAATGACTGAGAACTAACTTGGCAAGTCCCTGAAAGCTCATTCCCAAGCCAGAAGTAGATATGCAAAGATCCCATGTAAATTACATCATGTAATGCTTACAGTGCTCAAGAATTGGCACCAGGGATCTCTGGAATAGTGGGTCTTTGTGGGTGGAGTGGGTGATTAAACTCATGAATGTGGCAGAAAGCTTTTCAGATACCACTTGGATCACTAAACCCTGCCCCATCCACATGTCTAGGAGGCTGTCATCCCCCCACTCCCAGCTGCGTGGAATTCTCTAGAGGGGATAGGACAGAGCATCTCTATAATGGGGGACTCCAGGTGCAGTGGAGTGTATGAGGTACCATTCGGTAAAGAAGAGGCTTGAGTGATCTAATGCATAGTGGATGTGGATGCTGTTACTCCTCAGTCCTCTTCTTCGGCTCATGCAGCCCCCAGGCCTTTACTGTCTAAGCAGAAAATTAGAAGAGGTTTCTCTGGGGAATCAGATCAGTCCAAAAGGAAGAGCCTAAAGATCTGAGGATGTTTGGGGGGTTGGGGGGCGGTCAGTGCCTCAGAAAGTGATCCAAGCACATCTTTCCACAAGAGTTCACATACTCCAAGCTTTTTCATCTCACTTTTAAACATAGAGAGGCACCAAAGATCATCAGACATCTGAGGAAAGTCTCTAACCTGAAACCTGGAGACCAAAACAATCAGGTGAGTAAAATGCAGCTTAGAAGAAACAGAGGTTGTTTAGGGGAGGAAAAAATTTGTAGGAAAACAATCACTTTTGTTTTCAAGTGGTAAGGGAAGATAATATGTCCATGAAATGAAAAACAGGATGTTAATACAAAATATTTATGGGAAAGAAACAGCCAGAGATCAAAAGGAAGCTTGTCAAAATGAAAAAATATGATAGCAAATATGAAATTCTCAGTAGAATGTTTGGAAGATAAATGTGAAGAAATCATCTAGATAAGAAGACAAAGACACAGACAGTAGAAAAATTTATAAAATTAGAGGACCAATCTAGGAAGCCTTATGCCCACATAACAGGAGTTCTTAGAAAAGGAGAGGAAGAAATAATAATAATAAATAATCCAACAGCATTTTCCAGACCTTAAGGACGTGAGTTTCTATACTGAAAAGGCTCATTGAGCTCCCGTGGGAAGAATTAAGCCTGTGCCACAGAGCTCACTGTCACGTATATTGGTGACAAAAGATTCTACAACCTCCTAGAGAGAAAACGTGTCACATTTCTGATACGAAGGATCAGAAACGTGAATGCTTCCAGACTGAGCAAAAGCAGCAATGGAATATAGAAGATGATTAAGCAGTGCCTTCAAAATTCTGAAGGAAACCATGCTGAGCATGGGAGTTCAATATCCTGCCCAAGTTTCAATCAGTGAGAGGGTAGAGGAGAGTGCCGTGACATACGTGGCTTCAGAAGTTGACTTCCCACCTGTTCTTTCTCAGCAAGCTAAAGCAAGACATCAAGATGTGTCCTTAGTGAGGGAGTGACCAAAAAGAGAGGTAGACTCAAGATAAGAGAGTGTCCAGCACAAGACAGAGGGAGAGAATCCCAGGGAATGCTGAAGGAAGATTCCAGGAAGACAGCTGTGCCTTAGGGATAGAGGAAAACTCAGTCAGCATTGAGACAGGTCCAGGAGGAATTAGTTCAAGAAGATAAAATTCATTTACGTGATATATGGTTCAATATTTTTTTGGTAATATTTTTATTTTTATATATAACAGAAGAAACCAAATTAGCACACAAAACTCATAAATTTGATGTTTATCACTGCTTAGGATGAGGTTTAATTTTTTCTTTAAGTAAGTTAAGCAAATTTTGGTTCACTATCTTAAGAGACAAATTAGGGAAGTGGCAGAGTATTTTGAATTGAATTGGGTACACAGAAAACAAGCCAGCCGAAAGAAGGCAATTATTAACTCCGGGGAGAACAAATAACAGCTCCAAATAAGGGTTGGCAAGGGCGTAGAGCAATGGGAACTCCCATTTGTGCTAGTGAAATTTTCACACATGCGAAAAGAGATTGCACAAGCATATTTACTGAAGCACTGCATTTAATAGCCAAAAACTCTTGTTTATGGACAGCTTAACATAATGGTGGTATATTCATAGGGATATGTGCAGGGAAAACCAGTAATTATAGTATACTACCCAGATTAACTCCAAATACTGTGGAGTCACCATGTTATATAAATAATAAGCATCTATTATAAATAAAGGGAGGAAAGGGAAATAGAAACATCACTAAATTCTCATTTTCTTTAACATCATTAACATTTAAATTTTTTAAATTAAGTAGTGTTAGAAATATGGACTAAATATCAGAAAATCATATAAAAGACACCATTAAAAAGATACAAAGATAAAGGCGCACCTGGGCGCTGATGTTTGCAGCAGATATGAAAAAGAGTTAAAATCTGCATTCACACTCCTATGTATATGAAATTCCTACAAATAAATTCAAATAAACAGATCCTAATACAAAAATAGCCAAGGAATATGAACAGACACTTCATGGGAGAGGGATATTCAGTCTCACTAGTAGTCAAGGCATGTAAATTAAAACCAGAATGAGATAATAATTTGTATCCACCAGCTTGGCAGAAATTAAGACACCTACCAGGACCAAGGGTTGGCAAGGGCATAGAGCAATGGGAACTCCCATTGGTGCTAGTGAAATTTTCACACATGCAAAAAGAGACTGCACAAGCATATTTACTGAAGCACTGTATGAAATAGCCAAAAACTCTTGTTTATGGGACAGCTTAACATAATGGTAGTATATTCATAGAATGGCATTCTTCATTGGAAAATGACCTAATTCTGCATGTACCGACATGGATAAGCTCCAAACATAATGGTAGAGTAAAACAGCAAGGCCGGATGTGGTTTGCTCATGCCTGTAATACCAGCACTTTGGGAAGCTGAGGTGGGTGGATCACCTGAGGTCAGGAGTCCGAGACCAGGCTAGCCAACATGGCGAAACCCCATCTGTACTAAAAATACAAAAATTAGCCAGGTGTGGTGGTGGCCTCCTGTAATCCCAGCTACTCGGGAGGCTGAGGCAGGAGAATGGCTTGAACCTGGGAGGTGGAGGTTGCAGTGAGCTGAGATTGTGCCACTGCACTCCAGCCTGGGCAACAAGAGTGAAAGTGTGTCTTAAAAAACAACAACAAGAAAAAACAAACAAAAAAAAAACAAGTAGCATCAGGATATGTTCAGTGTAAAAACCATGCATGTAAACTGAACTAAGCAAAGCAGTGGTATTATATATTATATGGAAACATACAGGTAGAGTTAAAATGTGAAAATATGAACAAGAAAGGAACATCCTCGTTTTAAAATAACTGTTACCTCTGCTTGTGCTTTTGTTGAATCGTGAAAACTTTTCTTTTTTTGAGACAGGGTCTTGCTTTGTCGCCCAGGCTTGAGTGCAGTGGTACTATCTAGGCTCACTGCAGCCTTTGTGCCTCAGCCTACCGAGAAGCAGGGACTACAGGCATGCGCCACCATGCCCGGCTAAGTTTGGTGTTTTCAGTAGAGATGGGGTTTCCGCCATGTTGCCCCCGATGGTTTGTAAAAACTTTTTACTTGAATTTCAGTTAACATGGGTACCAGACAGTGAGAGAACGGCCTGTATACAATTTGGGTAGAAATGAACATCTTTGAAGTAGTATGTTCTGTCATGTGGGAATATGGCATGACTTTCTGCTCATTCAGGTCTTCTGTCATTTGTTCATTATTAATCAACTTTTGGAATTGTTTTTTCATTGGATAATTATCTATATATCCCTGTACTAATTACGTTTTCATGGCTTAGGAGTCAGGGTTTTCTTTCTATCAGGACCTGCTGACACTGAGTTTTTGCGTGTGTTTGAAGATGCTGGTTTGTTAGCGGGCAGATATTAGCTATGCAGGGTTCCCCTTGGAGAGAAGCGTCTGACTGTTTTTAGGCATGTGAATTCGGCATGTTTGCCTGTTTTCTCCACTGTCCCCTTGTGCCCCAGGCACATAGTGAATGGCACCTTTTGGAAGAACTGATTATTTCAGAAATGCAAAGAGCGGGAACAGGTTGGCCCAGGGGATGCCATGGAGATCAGCCAGCTTATTAACACTGACTTGTGAAAGTTGACAAGTGAGCGAACAGGTGAGGGGAGGGTAATGCAAGTGAAATGTTGTCCTCCAGAGTATTCACGGTATGTTTCCCCCTTGGATTACAGGAAGATGCTGAAACTCTGTGGCGAGACCGAGGACAAGCTGGCTCAGGAGCTGATACATTTTGAATTGCAAGTAGAGAGAGACGTGATTGAGCCCCTGTTTTTGCTGGCCGAGGTAAGCAGCAGGAGTGAGGCCAGGCCTGAGCGAGCAAGGAGATACCAAGCAGGAACCCCTCAGTCATTCTCCTTCCAGCTTTCTGTTGTTCTGTTGTTTCACCTTCTCCCTGATTTTTTCTTTTTCTTTTTTTTTTTTTTTTTTTTTTTTAGAAGGAAAAATTCAGGTTTTCCCAGGCTGGATTGCAATTGTGCCCAATTGGGTCAATGCAAACTCCCAGGTTCAATTGATTTTACGGTCTCGACCTTCTGATCAGCG
>CAUYLG010045022.1:0-46727 GCA_963573385.1 Cacajao melanocephalus | reverse complement strand
GGTGTTTGATTTTCTGTTCTTGCGTCAGTCTGCTGAGAATGATGGTTTCCAGGTTCATCCATGTCCCTACAAAGGACACCAACTCATCATTTCTTATGGCTGCATAGTATTCCATGGTGTATATGTGCCACATTTTCCCTGTCCAGTTTCTTTTTAAAGTGAATTGGAATCTTAGGGAAAGCAGCATGATTGGGGAGGTCATCGTTATGGTGATTTGATCTGTGATGTGAGGAATGGACTTGCCCACTTTAAATCTCGACTTGAAGGGTGTGGGGCTGTGAAAAAAAATAACAGATTTGCTTCTGTCAAGCTATTTCCCATGACAACATTGGAGGGAATTTCTTTTTCTTTTCTCTATGTTTTTCAGAGAGGATTTCACTTCCACAGCCCAGGCAGGTTGGGATGGGCGCAATCTCGGCTTACTACAACCTCTGCCTCCCAAACTCAAGTGATTCTCCAGGGACAGCCTCCCAAGTAGCTGGGACTACAGGCACACACCACCGCACCTGGCTAATTTTGTAGAGACAGGGTTTTGCCATGTTGGCCAGGCTGGTCCTGAACTCCTGAGTTCAAATGATCCACCCGCCTTGGCCTCCCCAAGTACTAGATTACAGGCATGAGAGAGCATGCCTGGCCTTGGAGGGAATTTCTATGCATGAAGGACAATGGCAACTAGTCTCACTTCCTCTATTATCTGGAGTTTGAGCTCTGTGTCTTCAGTAGGCATGGACAGGAAGTTCCTGGCTCAGAATGATATCAGGGGTTTTCCAGTGCTTTTCTAAGAACAGGGATGGTAGATAAGTATGATGATGGTGGGAAAATCCTTCCGTTTTCTAAGGAAGGCTCATGTTTATGGTAGAAGATTTGAAACAAAAATTTATATTTTGGTCCCGCCAGTCATAATTCTTGTGACTCTGAGTTATCTCTTAATCTTTCTGAACCACCGTGTGATGGAATATTGGGTTGTTCCCCTAGATCATTTCCCCCCTTCCTACCATGCACTTACATTTTCCATCGGTAACTACACACCCTCGGCATCGTCAGCTCTGTTGTTTTCAGTGGGATTGATCTCACCCCCAGCTCTGGAGCAGGTCTGGATTGGCTTAAGCCAATAAGTGCATACTATCCTTTGTCCACTGTGGTTTGGTTGAAGGATGGGCATCTGACCTAGTTCACACTAATGTGACACATGAGAAGGTTTTCTGAGGTTTCTGGGACAGACAAGTGCTCCATCTTTCAAAAGACCTACCAGAAGCATCTGTCTGCTTTTTGTGGTGTGATGTAAGAGTTATGAGGAGGCCAGAAATATTGCACTATGGAAGAGTCAACCTGAAGAGGATGCTAACAAGGCAACTGAAAAGAATCATCCAGGAACAAAGCCAGAGCCTTAATGGTAGCACAAACCCCTGGATCAAACCATTCCTGAATCAGAATATTACAGGGCAATTCAGTTATGTGAGCCAACAATCATCTCATTGACCCCTCTCCCCATTTCTTTTGTCCTTACTAGTTTAGGTTGGATTTTTCTGTTGCTTGCAACCAAAATATTCCTAACTAGTACACTGTTTTCTCTGCCCTCTCCAAATCTCTGGAAGAATGAAACAAGACAATCAGGTATGTGAAAATAGTACTGTTTTTCCTTGGACAGGCCTATGCAAACCTACTCCAAAGTCTGAGGAAGCTGAGAAGCTGAAGAAAGAGGTTGACAAATCCAGTTTCTTAGGAAGAAATATTTAATAGGGTCTTAGGAACAGAAGCCATGCCTGTGTCTTGGGTGGTGGCAAGACAAGATGGTGGATCCCTGCAGCACCATTAACCTCCAGACCCAGAGATTATATACCCTAGGGGAGAGGCACACAATTTCTTATATGGGTAAGAAATTGCCCTGAGGGCCGGGCACGGTGGCTCACGCCTGTAATCCCAGCATTTTGGGAGGCCAAAGTGGACGGATCACAAGGTCAAGAGATCGAGACCATTCTGACCAGCATGGTAAAACCCCATCTCTACTAAAAACACAAAAATTAGCTAGGTGTGGTGGCACATGCATATAGTCACAGCTACTTGGGAGGCTGAGGCAGGAGAATCACTTGAACCTGAGAGGCAGAGTTTGCAGTGAGCCAAGATCATGCCTCTGCACTACAGTCTAGGCAACAGAGTGAGACTCTGTCTCAAAAAAAAAAAAAGAAAAAGAAAAAAAGAAATTGCCTTAAGGGCAGGATTTATAGTAAGTACAATACTCTTACACAAGGAACAACAGATAAACTGGAAATCTCAGAGGCCTTCCTGGAACGGGTTAATCAGAAGCTAACATGGCAGATTTGCACCCAAGATGGAGTTGATTCAACCTCCACAGATATGTAAACTGTAAAGCACAGTACCAATTAGATGTGAGGATTATCAGAACAATTATTATCACTGCCTCAAAGACTTCCTAGCTCAGAATAATCCAATTTGCAGTGTGTAATATTTCCTTCCATTCCTCTGAAATGTATCAGTTTCATTATGTTGAAACTATTAGATCATTCATTGATAATGGTGCTTAATGAAGCTAACAGTATTATTCTCCTGTAAACAGAAATGTATATAATTAATAACCCTCTTAAGGCTTTGGGTATTCACTGGTACTAATTACATTCCAGCCCTCATCAGTGTGAGTCCAATCAGAGAAGACTGGGTGAAAACAGGCACCCAATCCTCAAGGAGAGAAATACGAGGTCTCAGCATCTGCATTGACTGTCAGTTGGCCACATTTACATGGAGAAGAGAGCCCTAGTCTGTGTTCCAGCTCTGCCACTGAGTCTCTTTGCGACCTTGGATGTGTCACTTAACTGCTGTGTGCCTCAGTTTCCCCATCTATAAAATGAGGATAGACTTGCCAGATTCTTAATTTTTGGTGAATGCCTGTGAGAATCTGCTGAAAACTCTGCATCTTCTCCAGAGAGGTCCACTTTAATAGACAGAGATATATAGATATAAATATAGATACATATTTTTGAGATGGAGTCTCGCTCTGTGGCCCAGGCTGGAGTGCGGTGGCACAATCTCAGCTCACTGCAATATCTGCCTCCCAGGTTCAAGCGATTCTCCTGCCTCAGCCTCCTGAGATTATAAGCACCCACCACCACTCCCAGCTAATTTTTGTATTTTTAGTAGAGATGAGATTTCACCATGTTGACCAGGCTGGTCTCAAACTCCTGACTTCAAGCAATCCACCCACCTCAACCTCTGAAAGTGCTGGGCTTACATGTGAGCCTATTATTTTATATTTGGAATAATTTATATACAATCACAAGAGACTCATGGAAACCCCCATTTGCTTTTTTTTAAATTAAGCCAAACCAACAAGTAAGAAATTCAGAACTAAATGACCTCTAAGGACCTTTAAGCTCTACGTTTTCAGTGCCTCTAATTCCATGACTCCCCCAGAAGTAGCAGAGTCATAACTGAGTTCAAGAATGTCTTTTTAACTAAAAGGTAGACACTCTTTGAGCTTGGGCATTGGTGGGGAGGAGCTTGAAAGCAAAGGGGCAGTGAGGAGGTTGTTACAATCACCCCAGTGGCTCAGACAAGGATGAAAGAAGGAGATGTGTTGGAGAGATAGCCATAACATAGAACTTGGTATAAGAGTAGATTTAGGGAAGGAGTCCCAGAATTCTATAACATTTAGGATTCGTTTCAGCTGTGAGGAACAAGAAACCCAATTATAATGACTTAAACAGCAAGAAGAATTTGTTTTTCCTCAGGTGAAAGTCCTCTGAAGGTAGACAGTCCAAGCCTGTTTGGAAGCTCTTCAATTCTTGGTTCTATCTATTCAACCACTCTGCCATATTCGTTCTAACCTCAGGGTCCAAAGTACCTGCAGGAGTTCCAGCCATCACACCCATGTTTCAGGGTATAAGAAAGAGAACAAGAGAAAGTACAAAATGGAGCCCCTTTTGAGAGCTATCTTAAAAGCAAAGCTTCCACTTACATCTCATCAGCTAGAACTCAGTCACTTCCAGCTGTGGGACTGTCTGGGAAATGTAGAAACATAATGTTTTGCTAGGCATATTGTGCAAGATTCTACTACTAAGGGAGAAGGAAGAGGCAATTAGCAGTTTCTGCTACAGTTTACATTTAAAAGAAGTACAGTGTGGAGGGGACAGTGAGCGAGAGTCAGGTTTGAGGAGGAAGATCAACAGCTCAGTTTGGTACATTCTGGGTTTGAGTGCTAGGGGAATAATCATGAGAGCTGTCCTATAGACAGCTGAATATACATCTATGAAACTTGGAATAAAGGCATGAGCCAGAGCTAAAGATGTGAGAGCCACCAAGATACAAAAGACACATGGAACCCTGGACATTTTCTTCACAAGAATGATCTCAAAAGACAAACCTGACCATCGCAATCCTCTTTGTCATTTTTAAAACAGTTCAAGGTCTTCTCACAGCTCTCAAGATAAAGATGAAAATCCTTAATGTGAACTACACTGATTTTTGCCATTTTGATCCCAGATTACCCATTTCATCTAAACTTACTACCAACTTTGCCCATCTTGCCTCAAGGCCTTTGCAGGTGCTGGTCAATCTCCCCTCTCCATCTCCGCCTCCAGCTCTGCATTCAGCAATATGATCTCTGTTGGCCTTTGAAAGGTTTACAATGTTGGAAAATTGGAATCTTCACCCCAATTTTATAGATAGGCTTGACATCAGCTCAAAGAGTAAAGGCACTTCTCTAAGGTTACACAACTATAGTAAGAGGCAGAGTAGAAATCAAAGCCAACGTCTTTTAGCAGCTAGTACCTCCTCTCCACTCAGCACAGCAGGCTGCTACTTCTGGGTAGCTCTCCATGCCACCACAAGAAAGGACAGACGGGAAGAGAGAGGGAAAAAAAGTCTCAGACACTCAGAGTTGACTCCACGGAAGGGCTTATTCAATCAGTCTAGACAAAAGCCTGCCCCATTACTCCTTTCTTCCTTCCCTCCCACCTTTTCTCCCCAGTTCCCAGAGGAACTTGATTAAGCCATTAGGTTTAACCTCTCTTTAACTTCCTGATTAGCTACATTTATAAACTCCATTTGTTTTTGCCTTCTCATCAAGCCAAACCAACACCCCCAGAAAAAAAAAAAAAAGGCCAATTTTCAGTGACACTGATTTACTGCAATTTCTGAAAATCAGACCGAACCGAGGAGAAACATGACTAGAATTTCAATTCCCTCTTTTCATATTGCAGGTATCTTTGCAAATAGAAGAGAAGCTTTAACAGAGAGAGAAAACTCAGTGATGGCAGCATCCCAAATCTGGCCAAAGTGGCAAAATACCAAGCCTGTTAATGAAGTAGATTAATAAATTCTGTAATTTCCATCTCCTAGTTGAGTAACAAAGCTACAAAGTACAACAACAACAAAAAATAAAGCTGAAGCTAAGGGATTATATGTTTTTATAAGGAAAGTGAAATACTCAAGATGTTTCCTTGCTTCCATTTTCTCCCTATAGTCTGTGATGTGGGATAGTTAAACTTTCAAATAATTTTATTCTAACAAGACTAACACGTGTACATAGTGAGAAGCGATGTACATGTATTTTTTTTTTCTGGGGGTGTTGGTTTGGCTTGATAAGAAAGCAAAAACAAATGGAGTTTATAAATGTAACTAGTCAGGAAGTTAAAGAGAGGTTAAACCTAATGGATTAATGAAGTTCCTTGGGAAGCGGGGAGAAAAGGTGGGAGGGAGGGAAGAAAAGAGTAATGGGGCAGGCTTTTGTCTAGACTGATTGAAGTTTTGTTATAAAACTTAAAACAAAATGTTAGCAATCTCATGTAGGTTCCCCGCAACATCAGCCCCTACTCTTGCTCCACAGAGGCAACCACATTCAGTATTTTAGGCTGCCTTTTCTGGTATTCTTTCCCGTATTTTAAGTAACACACTGATACTACTATTTATTGAGTCATCAACTGTAGGCATCATCTATTATATTTTCTATTTTTCTATGGAAGAAAAATTTTAATTCTTTACATCATGACCCCTCAGTCACATAATCTAACTCTTTCTCTCTCTCCCCCACCCCCAATTCTTCCTCATAATATCTCAATTTTTGTTTAAACTAGTATTTCATGTTATTATTAGAATTATGTAAATAATGTTAATTCCTTAGGTAAGTATTGTACTATGATAACATGTCTTTTCTTGTCTTTTGTCTGTTTGCTTGTTTGTTTTTCCTAGAGATAATAATGCCTCAAAACCACAATGAGATACCATCTCACACCAGTCAGAATGGCTAGCATTGAAAATAACAGATGTTGATGAGGTTGCAGAGAAAAGAGAAGACTTCACATTAGATTGGCAGGCTATGATAATTTCAATTTGTAATTATCCTTGGAAGAAGGACAACCCGACTTCCTTGCATTTGTAATTGAAATTATTAATTTCTCACCAATGTAGCGATTATTACTATTTTTAGCTCTCCTTTCAACCAGACAAACCTATCCCCATTCCAGCTGAACATAGAAACCAACCTTCTAACAGTGGACAATCTGCAAGACACAGCTTCTACACCTGCACATCTCAAATTACCTGTTATGAAAGACTAATTTTTTCCCATCCTTCATAAGCCAATGCTTGTGGTCTAAACCCTGTTCAACAAGATGAGTCCGCTCATCACACACTTGGATGTTGTACAAATATTGAACTTCTCTAAAAGTTTCCAAACGCTTACCCTCAATTACTCTTCTCTCATCCTGGAAAACCACAAATGGTTCATGAACCTGCATGGCCTCTATCAATGTCAGCTGTCATTCATGGATGGAGTGGCCGTCCATCATGTGTTCATGCTTTCTAGCATCTATTCCCTCCCCTCCCAAATTATCCTTCCTAACAGCCCTCAATTCCCATCTGAGAACTCATGTTACTCTGAGAAAGATGGCACCATCCCTGGATGCAGCCATGGGACATGTGACCCAAAAGAAACCAATCAATGGGTTTCATCCCTCTGGCCCCAGTGATTGGTTTTGGGGTTGACATGTGACCCAAAATGGTCCAATTGGAGTGAATCTCAAAACAATTCCTTGGAATAGTGGAGACAAGATGTTCTCTTCCCCTGGATTTGTGGTGTCTGATTATGAGATCTCAGCAGCTTATTTTTCTACCATGATGCAAATCTCCCCCAGAGGACAAGGACACAAAGGATGGCAGATCTGAGAAGACTGTAGAGAAATGAAGCCACAGCCAAAATCACATCATACACGTCTGAACCAATGCTGCAACCCACCTTATCGCTGAACATTTCTCTGTCTTTTTGTTGTTGGTAAGCCAGTTTGAGTTGGATTTTTCTGTCAATAGCAACTGAAAACTTCCTTTTTTATTACTTGTCTGCATATATTTCTTCAACAAGCACCTATTAAGTGCCCGCTTTGTACCAAGTACTGTTAGGTGTGGAAATAATGCTTCTCACAAAAGATACTGTAAAATGAATCAGAGGAGGGATGAGTGGTTAACAGAGCTGGAAGCGTTTACAAATGTCAGCTGGCTGACTTTAAGAGAGTCCTATGTAATTTTAAGGTAATATTTGAAGCATAGATATTTCCGATTTATTTGCAAATTACTAACTTTGCAAGTACAAAAAAAATACAGTGATTTTAAGGTTATCCCTGGGAGAAGGACAACCTGATTCCCTTGCATTATAATATCTGCTAATGTCATAATCTTTACCATTTTTACATGCTACCTGTTCATTTTTATTTAATATGATTAAATTGATTCACTTACAGAACTTACATAGATGTATTTCAAGATAAAATTTGTATAATACCACTTAAATGGAAAACTAGTACCACTTTACATGAATAGAAGGCAATCAAAATAAGTACAATGCAATTCTTTTTTGGCAGAGCTAGCTGAGGTTTTATTTTGGACACACACAAAAAGCAATTGAATTGTCATCCAGCAGGAGGAGCAGATCAAGACCCTCAACAAGAAGTTTGCCTCCTTCATCGACAAAGTACAGTTCCTGGAGCAGCAGAACAAGATGCTAGGGACCAAGTGGAGCCTCCTGCAGCGGCAGGAGACGGCTCAGAGCAACATGGCCAACGTGCTCGAGAGCTACATCAACAACCTTAGACGGCAGCTGGAGACTCTGGGCCAGGAGACGCTGAAACTGGAGGCAGAGGGTGGCAACATGCAGGGGCTGTGGGAGGACTTCAAGAACAAGTATGAGGATGAGAGCAATAAGCATACAGAGATGGAGAATGAATTTGTCCTCATCAAGAAGGATGTGGATGACGCTTACATGAACGAGGTGGAGCTGGAGTCTCGCCTGGAAGGCCTGACTGATGGGATCCACTTCCTCAGTCAGCTGTAGGAAGAGGAGATCCGGGAGCTGCAATCCCAGATCTTGGACACGTCTGTGGTGCTGCCCATGGACAACAGCCGCTCCCCCGACCTGGACAGCATCATCGCTGAGGTCAAGGCGCAGTACGAGGAGATCGCCAACCGCAGCCAGGCTGAGGCTGAGAGCATGTACCAGATCAAGTATGAGGAGCTGCAGACACTGGCTGGGAAGCACGAGTATGACCTCCGGCGTACAAAGACTGAGATCTCCGAGATGAACCAGAACATCAGCCGGCTCCAGACTGAGATTGAGGGCCTCACAGGCTCGAGGGCTTCCCTGGAGGCCGCCATCGCAGACGCTGAGCAGCGTGGGGAGCCGGCCGCTAAGGATGCCAACGCCAAGCTGTCCAAGTTAGAGGCTGCCCTGCCCCGGGCCAAGCAGGACACGGCGCGGCAGCTGCGTGAGTACCAGGAGCTGATGAATGTCGAGTACAGTGAAATTGTAGAATGTCACTAAATTACTGAGAGTGGTGACCTGACAAATGCCCTGACCCTGTGGACAGCTCTGTCTTTTGCCAGAAGGGAAATCAGCAAGTGTCCAAAAGGTGTTAAAGACATGTTAGCAGCCCAGCTGAGACTTTCTCCTTGTTATGTTTGGAGGGATTAAAAGAAAATTGGAAAAAGGGATCAATTTCTTACCAAGTATTTCATTGTTATTTAATGCTGCCTCTGCGCGCAACCACAAATTATCTCCTTTGCACAAAATGTACTGCCCTTTCCACTCTTTGAGAAACACTATTTTAACTAAATCTCAATTGATAGCTAAGCAAATCAAAGCCTGGAGAGGTAATGGGATTCTCCTAAGGCTTCCTGATTTCCAGCCTGCTCAACTCCCCCGTATACAATAATATTTTATTACTTTCATTGGATTTATTTTGTGATTACCTTCTAATTAAGGCGAGTAATTCTGATTTTTATAATTTATGGTAATGATATCAAGTTTCCTTTTTAAATAAGCTTTGGTTGCTTTTAAACCATCCCATTGTTGATACCAACTTGAAATAAGGCCCTTGGCCAATGTGTTCCCACAAATAAGGCCAATGGCCCTGTGTTCCCACCACTGATACGGGAGAGGTAAAGAAGGGCAGGGTCCCTGGCAAAGGCTTCACCCGTGGGCCTGTGCCCATGGACCTAGGTGAGGACAAGCACTCCTGTTTTCACCCTCAAATGTTGCATTTTCAAAGACCACTCTGGACTGCCACAGCCCCCATCCTGTGCCTATAAAAACCCCGAGACCCCAGCAGGCACAGACACAAACAGCTGGACATCGAGAGCAACACACTGGCAGAAGCACACACCAGCAGACAGCAGTAGATGCCAGCAGACAGCGGTAGACGCCAGCAGGCCATCTAGGGCGGGACAACGCGAATTCAGTTGGGGGCGGTCGGAGGAGAGTCCAGCCGCTGGGTGTCCCAACTCCGTAGGAAGACCACTTTCCACTCTATCCCTGTCTGGCTCCCTATCCATCTGCTGAGAGCTACCTTCACTCAGTAAAACCTTGCACCCATCATCTAAGCCCACCTGTGATCTGATTTTTCCAGCACACCGGGGCAAGAACCCAGGATACAGAAAGCCCTCTGTCCTTGTGATAAGGCAGAGAGTCTAATTGAGCTGATTAACATAAGCCACCTGTGAACGGCCAAGCTGAAAGAGCACACTGTAACACATGCCCACTGTGGCTTCTGGAGCTATAAACACTCCACCCTAGATGCTGCTGTGGAGTGGGAGCCACGCTCCCCACGACCTGCCCCTCTGCATGCTCCCTCTAGGGGTTTAAGCTGTGGGGCACGCAAGAATTCAGCCATACCCCCATTGAACACCCAGCAAGGGGGTATGGGAACTTTTCCAGTTTCACCACTACCACTTTACCCCGAAGCAAAGGCAGACCCAGGGATTTATACCATCCTCTACTGCCCCATGCTGGAATCCCCAGATATGCCCCATGATTCCAGTCCTTCCCTCCCCAAGCCTAGAGGGAAAAAGAGAAGCTAGGATGCAGTGATTCATCTAAAGCAGCGTTTCACAATCTCAGCACTATTGACCTTTGGGACGAGCTAATCTAGGTTGCTATGTGGATATGGAGCAGCATCCTTGGCTTCTACCCATGAGATGCCAGTAACACACCCCCACACACAAGCTGTAACCATCAGAAATTCCTCTAGACATTGTCAGTGTCCCCAGGAAGCAAAGTCACCCCTGGTCGAAAACCGTGGGCTTACTCATGGCTGGCACGTTCCGATCCCAGCCCTCCAAATTTTCGCAATAAACTTTATCTGCAGAGCAGTCCTTTGCCACTTCAGTTGATGTAATTTGAGGTCACTTTTTTTCCTAAGACCAGAATATTTTCTAAGGAAACAAATGAAACGATATTAACTCTTCACCAGCCATAAAATTTACTCTTTTTAGACAATTCATGTGAACTCTCCCAGGTAAGGAAGCTTAAATGATAGCACCTTCAATGGGTCCCTTTCATTTGCCCACTGCTGGGTCCTGTCTTAATATCAGAGCAGAGCCAGTAGGTGGCACCTGCTGAAGTGGGCATTCCATTTTCTCATAACCTCTTGCACCTTGACTTTGGACATTTAAAACCAGGTGCATTTCCATGCTTCATTTTGATATTTGGGGTCCATGCATGGCAATATTGTCAGTGACTAAATGCTGTGCCTGAGAAGTTTGAGCAAAGCAAATGTGCCATTCTTCTTCTTCTTTTTCTTTTTTTTTTTTTTTGGAGACCGAATCTCACTCTGTCACCAGGCTGGAATACAGTGGCACAATCTCAGCTCACTGCAACCTCCGCCTCCCAGGCTTAAGTGACTCTCCTGCCTCAGCCTCCTGAGTAGCTGGGACTACAGACATGCGCCATCACGCTCAGCTAGATTTTCTGTTTTTAGCAGAGATGGGATTTCTCCATGTTGGCCAGGATGGCCTCAATCTCTTGACCTCATGATCTGCCTGCCTTGGCCTCCCAAAGTGATGGAATTAGAGGTGTGAGCCACCAAGCCCAGCCAAATGTGCCATTCTTAAATGAATCTTTGGCATTAAAAAGTCAAATAACAAGGGATAGCATCAATGAATGAATGCATGAAAACGTGTGTATTTATACATTCATGTAATATGAAATTATAGTAAAATGCTGTAGTCTTAGTTTGAGTTCCTTTAAAAACAGACTCTGAGACAAGGATTTGGGTGCAAAGAGTTTTTTGGGGGAGTGACTCCAAGAAGCACTGTGAAGGAGGGGGGAAGTCAGACAGAGAAGGGAAGACAGCAATCCAGGATATCTTAGTGAGCTGGTCACTTCCTCTGGACTGCTGGGGTTTAATCCTGCAGATGACTTCCAGTAGACAATGTAGAACAGGCTTCAGAATTGTTCCTCCAAGAACCAAGGAAGCTGGAGTATTCCTCCCCTTTGGTTGAAGAACACTCATGTCACTCCTCTGGTGTCTCCTACCTGCTCTGAGGGGTACCAAGCACACTACCGTGGCCCAAGGACACCTTGAGGCTGAGAGACGCTGGAAAGCACCACAGTGTACAGGAAGTCATCAGAGCATCCAAGAACTGCCACAGACAGTTGAGGCCTATGGAGTGCAGATCGGGTACCAAATGCACCTCCCAACAGCATCTGCCTGGAGTAGGCACTGGAGACTGCAAAAACCTTGGTGGACTTAAGGAAAGCTCCCACCCCCTAGTTCAGGCTGCAGGTGTCTGGAATTATTTTAATAACCTTCTAATAGTGTTCCTGTTCCCGTTTGTCTGCTCTCCACCTGGGAGCCAAAGTGAGCTTCCTGAAACACAGGTCTGATTATTTCACCCTTAAAACTCCTCAGTGCCTGTAAGATAAAGTCCAAACCTTTCAACGCTCTAACCTTACTTACCTCTGTGGACCTATTTCTCAGCATTACCATGCCTTCTCGACTGAACCTGAAGTCCCCAAACAGAGCACCTGCTAACTCTCAGAACTATGCCAAACATGGGGGATGGAGAAGGCAACATGATACGATACACTCCCTGCCCTCAGCCATGCCATTGAGAGCTATGGTGTGGTCTATCAGGGCTGGGCAGGGGGGTGGGTGGAGGGCTTGCAGGAAGATCAAGATGGAAATGAAGAATTCCAGCCCTGCATATACCCAGGAAGCTACCATGGAAGGAACATATTACATAGATGTAAACCACACACAGAGATTTGATGATTTTAATATTAATCCCTTCTTGTCGGGAGTTACCTAACAGAAAGTCAGGGATGGGCGACAGGACTGCTAAGTTTGGAAAAACAGTGTCTCCCTGATGTGTGCAACAGGTAGAACAGGGCACTGGGAACAGCAGGGTGTACTGGAGGGAACCAAGAGGGCAAAATCGAAGATGCAGGACTGTGTGTTTTTCTCAGCAGCTCTTACAGCCCCAGATGACAACCCTGCAGTCAGTGTCTGTGGCCCCACTACAGCCCTCTTAGAATCTTCAGAGCTCAGCAGAGGCATAGCCCTTTAGCTGATTAGACTCAGAGGTGGCTGGGCAGCTCCAAGAGGCTAGAAGCAAAGAAAGAGCAGGGAATGTGGAGGTGGATAGGTCTAATTATGCAAGAGCCATTTTCTGTTTACATAAAAATACCTTGAGTAATCAGCGGTGATGAGCAAGAGGAGGAAAGAGCCTGCCTGAGAGTCTGAGGATGTTATGATCAATTAAATACCATCTTTCCAAATGTTTGCAAAGGGGAATTTTAAGGTGGAACTGATTTTAATTTGACAAAGAAAACCTGAAGTGCTTTTCCTTGGGGCTCCAAAATTCATGCATATTGGCCTAGCCTGTGTCACTTACTTCACTAAGAGAGTAAATATTCCCTTCATGTTATTGCTCCTATATTTTCAGGATAAGTAAGCAAAACAGAAGAAACCCTCTTTAAATTATGAGTGCCTACTCTGTGCCAAGTGTTTCGCAAATATTTCTAACCTTTGAACACCCCATAAAGGCGAGTGTTATTATTAACTCCACTTTATGAGTAAGGAAACTGAGACCTCAAGAGGGGAAGCAGCTTGCAAAATGGAGGTCTAGAGTCAGTTTCACAGCTATGTAAAGCTGGTATGACTTCCATGTATCTATTTCCAAAGTCAGAGGCGGGGATGGGGATCACTGCCTCCCACGGGACATAAGCAGAGCTTTGAGCAAGGGTCCAGAGGGTCCCAGGCTGGCTGGACTCTGCCTCTTATATGTAAATTTTCAGTGCCACAAAAGAAGTAGCACTGGAATATCAATTTCCTCAGCAAGGCAATTTACTTCTATAGAAGGGTGCAGCTCACAGATGGAACAATGGCAAGCACACACCTGGACAAGGGAGGGGAAGGGGTTCTTACTCCTGACAGAGGTAGCCCCTACTGCTGGGTCATTCCACCACTGGGTAGGATTAGACCACACAGTCTAGTCTAATTCTGACTGGTTATTGTAAGCAGAGCAGGGACACAAGCTGGAGTGGTGGTGTGGGTAGTTTGGTGGGAAAGATGGTTATGGGACAGGTCAGAGCAGGTAGCCAGGGGTGACCTAGGTCAAAGCAGGTGACCAGAGCAGGTGACCGGGATGAATCAGGATGGAGCAGGGGACGAGGGGAACAGATGTGAACTACTGATTAGAACTGGTGGTTGTTTACCGAAAGGTTGTTTACTGAAAATTGAGGATAAAGAACTGAACATACTGACATACTGATTCTTTGAAGAGAAGCTTGACGTTCACTCTATCTAACACCTCCAACTTCACTGTAAGGTTAGGCTGGACTAGGTGATAAAAAGCCCCTTGAAACTCCCGCAATCTTTGCTTATTGTTGGGTTTGGCCGTGGCCTCATTGCTTATGAGAAGTAGACACTCCTGGCAATAGTGCAAGGTAGAGTATGCGCATTTTGGAATCAGACAGGATCTGCTTGCAAGCTGGGTGGCCTTGAGCAAGTTGTTCAACCTCTCTGAGCTCCAATTTCACCTGTATGAATGGGAATAATATTTTTTTCTGAATAATTAGTGCAAGATTCCGTGTAATGATGTTCACTAAGTGTCTGGCACAGAGAGGATATTTATCAAAGTTATGCACCTTCCCGTTTCTTCTCCATCATTCTTCCCAGGTCAACCCCATGCTTAAAGTTCTAATCATGCAGTAATACCTGCCTCATGGAGCTGCACTGTGTTCAGAATAGGTGCAGGTCTGTGAGCCTAGCACGGACACATACATAGCTCATACAGCACAATGAATAGTAACACCTATAGTAGGAATTATTCGAATTATCATTGTTTAAAAATAGACCCCTATCAGCCAGGCATGGCTCATGCCTGTAATCCCAGCATTTTGGGGGACTAAGGTGGACTGATCACCTGAGGTCAGGAGTTCAAGACCAGACTGACCAACATGGAGAAACCCCGTCTCTACTAAAAATACAGAAAATTAGCTGGGCATGGTGGCACATGCCTGTAATCCCAGGTACCCGGGAGGCTGAGGCAGGAGAATCACTTGAACCTGGAAGGCAGAGGTTGCAGTGAGCCCAGATCATTCCATTGCACTCTAGCCTGGACAACAAGAGCGAAATTGCCTCACATATATGCCCCTATCATCCAAAGATAATCCCTGTTAACATTTTCCAGTATATCCTTGCAGTTATACACAGTGAGAGATATCATGTTACACATATTCTCTGCTTTACTTCATCCACTTAATTTACATTGTGGATCTTTTCCTATCTATAAATATGTAGCTACATCGTTGCTTTAAGAAACCCTGACCAAGCACAGTGACTCACACCTGTAACCCTAGCACTTTGGAAGGCCAAGGCGGGCAGGTCACATGAGGTCAGGAATTCAAGACCAGCCCAGCAAACATTCCAAAATCCTGTCTCTACTAAAAATACAAAAAAAAAAATTAGCCAGGCATGGTGGCGCATGCCTGTAATCCCAGCTACTTGGGAGGCTGAGACAGGACAATCACTTGAACCCAGGAGGTAGAGGTTACAGTGAGCCAAGATCACACCATTGCACTCCAGCCTGGGTGACAAGAGGGAAAATCCATCTTGGAAAAAAAAGAAAAAGAAACCCTATAGTATTCCAGTGTATTTACAAATCCAAACCTTTGTTGTTGGATATTTAGGTTTGTATTCTTTTTGCTCTTGTAAAGAAAGCTGCAATAAACACCCCTGTAGCTAAGCACATGCACATTTTTTTTTTGTATTCATCAAAGATATTGTTTTAATGCCCAGAATGCAGGAATGTCATAATTTTATTTATTGATCTGTTCATTTATTTAACCCAGTGTCCTACTGCTGGATATTTAGATTATATACAATTTTTTTGGCTTTCATAAATAATAATATGAATGCCTAGATACCACATTTTTGTATCTTATCTGATTATTTCCTTGGGATAAATTCTTAAGAAGGGGAAAGAATGGGATCAGAAGAAATTTACCTTTTTAAGGCTTTTGACACTCTCAGTAAAATCATGCTTGGAAAGAATTACGGGAGTTTATTCACTCACCATCTTACCCAGTCACTTGCATTCATTCAACAAACATTTTCTTTGTTAGGAGGGGCTTCTAACCTTCTTTCTCCTCAGCAGAATCATTCAGTGATGCTACTGGGACCCAGCGAGATCTGTGTTGAGGGATCTGACCACTCCTCTTTAGCCGGTGTGAGTTTTGGCAAATCACTTCACTTCCCTGAGACCCTGCTTCCGCCAGCTCACAAACCTCCAGGTTTACCATGATGATCATGTGAGACACTGGATTTGAGAGGGCTTTAAGGGCTGAACAAACAGAAGGGACTTATTGCTAACACAAAGCGAATTTCTCATGCAGTATTCTCAGTATTTTGTTTTTGCACAGAACTTTAGGTTTGCCATGAGACTTTTTATTAGGTTTCCTTAACTGTCTCCTGCTGTGGTTACCAAGACACAGATCAAACATAATTTCTTAAGGAGGAAACAGGTCCAGAGAGACTCGGTGGCTTTCTCTAGGCCCCATGAGCCTCAGGACTGCTCCCAAGCCCTTCATCGGAGTGCTGTCTGGGCCATATTTCCTTTTTCTATATCAGCAACATAAAAATGGCTATTACTCCAAAAAGATGCAGTTGTATTCATAATGAATCTGGTGGTGCCAGCAATTTAAAACATAAAGGCAATTTACCGTTTAGTGCTTTGTAACCAAATAAAATGCAGTGACTCTTTCTTTCTCTTTCCAGAAGATTTGGAATCTTCTCTGAGGGTTGATAAAGAGGAGAGTGAGGAAATAAGATTGTAGATTCCTTGAGCATTCAGATCACTACTTATTTCTGTATTTAGCAGAGCACCCAGCACAGAATGAGGCCCTCTGCAGAGACAGCAACTGAGCCATAGAATAGGCATTCATCTTAAAGCTTAAAACCTAGGCTTGAATCACAGTAGGTCACTTACTATCTAATCAATTAACACATAACTTATTGGTTGCCTACTAGATGTCAGACATTGCACTAGGTGCTGTGCAGCTTTAAGCAAGTTAGTTCACCTCTCTGAGCCTTTGTTTCTTCTGGATAATTACTGGATAATCTGGAGAAAGGCCTGGTCACATAGTAGAGGTTCAGTGACAAATGACATAGCAACACTTCTTTGATGAAATGTGTAATTGTGCATGATTTATAAAGACACCCATGAGGCATACCCCAAAAACTTTGACAAAGGAGAATGTGACTGCCCTCCTAGAGTACACTTCAAAGCGTATAAATAAGTCAGGGTCAATCATTCATGTCACACATGCCTCTGTCATCCTTCCCTCACCCACAGCAGACATTGCTAATCAAACATGTCGATCTTGATGTTTACCGAGTATCACAGAAAAATTTACTGTGTTTGCCTGCTTGTGAAAGTGCTGAAGGCAGCAAGCTGAGAATAAACTCTTAAATCTGAGAGACAGAGAAATAATTACTTATTTGCCTCAAAAGTATGTGGAGTAAATACGTGTGGAGTTATAAAAATGAAAAAAAGAAAGAAAAAAAAGAAATTCCAGCCAGTTAAAACCAACAGAACAAGGTTGACTAGTGTGGTGACTAGCCAAGCCAGATTTAGTCAATCAGAGCACAGTTATTTTCAATAATTATCCTCAGGTAATTTTCTTCCTGTAGTTGCTAAAATACAATGCCCCTTTAAAGACAATGTTATAGAAATACCATTTCCTCTGTCCTGAAGATCATCAAAACAACCCATTTAAAAGTGACCTTGTAACCCATGGGCTGCAGAAGTAGCTTCTTATACACACCAGAAAATGCCACATACCCCTCAAGCTGGAAACCACCCAAAATTGGGTTTACAAAGGACAGAGGGTTTGTTTCACTTCAAGCCAAGTGCTCTTATGTTCCGTCCTTCCTCTCCTCCTGTAGAGAATGTGTTCAGCTTCATATGAAATTAGCCTTTTCTGCTAGATGCTTGACCTTAGACAAGTTACTTAACCTCTGTGCCTCAGTTTCCTCAACTGTAAAATGGAGCAATTAGCAGTACCTACCTCATAGGGTTGACAAGAACATCAGATGAGATATTGCGTAGAAAGTGCTGGCCCATGGCACCTGCTCCGTAAGCTCTAATTATTAGCAATTATTATTATTAGGCACTTACCAAGTGCAAGGCTTCATTGAGCATTATCTTAATTGTGTCTTGAAAACAATCCTATGAGGCAGGTTTTGTGTTATTAACATTTTAAAACTAATTGTTGTTGATTGATTTGCACAAGCATATGGTGTTTGTTGATAGAAAAGCATTTAATGATAAATTGGTTTCATTCCCATGCCCGCAGTCTTCTCTGGAAGTCGCAGCCCAGTGATAGGAGAATATTACGTGGTAGATATGACGTTAATTTTACATGGCTTTAAACAGGTGGTGCAACAATTGTGTGGCAGAGTCAAGATTTGAACTCGTATTGTTTTGGTTCCATGCACCACGAGGCCTCCTCTGGTCCCTTTTAAACTACTCTCCCCCTCCACCCACCCCCTCGACACTTTATTAGAAACAAACAAGGACACAAACAAACATAAGATAAACAAAGCTAGCATGTGTGCTGTTATAGTGTGCCAGGTAGGTAATCTCTTGCATGTTTACTTCCCTAACATATGTGATTGTCACAACAGCCCCGTGAGACAGCTATTGTTAGGATTCCCATTTTCCAGGAATCCCAGAGACACTCCAAGGACTAAATGCAATAATGGCACTTGAAAACAGCATTTCTGGCTTAAAGCCCCTCCTGCCACTCACTGGCTCTGGAAACGTAGGTCAGTTGTAGAACCTCTGTTTCTTTATCTTGAAGAATAGTTACCTCCGCCTCACGGGATTGTCATTTGTTCATTTGTTCACTAAACAGTTATTGAACATCTAATGCAAAAACTTGTGCTGTGTACTGGATCTATACTGGAAACCAAAATGGGCATCATGGCCAGACATCGTGGCTCATCCCTGTAATCCCAGCACTTTGGGAGGCCAGAGTGGGAGGATCACTTGAGCCCAGGAGTTTGAGACCAGTCTGGGCAACATAGTGAAACCCCATCTCCATAAAATATAAACAATTAGCCGGGTGTGGTGGTACACACCTCTAATCTCAGGTACTCAAGAGGCTGAGGCAGGAGGATTGCCTGAGTCTGGGAGGTCAAGGCTGCAGTGAGCCATAATCACACTACTACAATCCAGCCTGGGCAACAGAACAAAACCTTGTCTCAAAAATTAAAAATTAAAAAAACAAGCATCCACTCCTGATCTTAGGAAGCTTCTTGTCTAGGATTAAATGAGATTTTTTTCTATATAAAACTCACAGCACAGAGCCTGGCAAACGAAACATGCTCTATACAAGTTAACATTATTATTGGTCTTATTTCTATGGCCCAGTTGGGATTGGAACAAAAGTCTTTTTGACTCCAAAATCTTTTCCATAAAGATCGCGTTTTGTAGGGGGCCCGCTGAGACAGGAATAGAAGGGAACTTGAGGATGTTCAGAACAGACTTCAAATGTTTGCTGTATGTATTATACTTCCAAAGCATTCTCAGATCTTCTCATTCTCTTTCTTATCATCCACCCCAGTGTCCTTACATTTCCGTAAACACACCCCTCTCCACGGGAATAAATTTATTTCTCCCTTGAATGCAGACCCTGTGTGTTTGATTTGACTGGAAAGGTGCGGAAACCACCCAGACACAGTGCTAATGGGATGTGACAGAACTCACAGCTTCTCCAGGCCTGGAAGGAAGAATGTTGACAAAGGGGAGCTTAATGAGCTTCCACCCACATTTTAATTATCCTAACAAGCTGCCAGAGGAATCCCTGTTTTCTGTTCTGCATTCTGGAAAGTTTTGACAAGCCCAGGAGGAATCTATCCAGGCCAAAACTGAGGGTGCCTAAGGAAAAGGAAAGCAGTCTTCCTCCGGGAGCACTGTGCATGGATGACAAGGCCAAGCCAGCAGTCAGTTTCGTCACCTGATATTTGAGAGGGTCCTCATTAGCTACCCAGTACAATGTATCAGTTATCATAATGCTGCATAAGAAACAACCACAAAACCTCAGTAGCACATGATAACAATTGATTATTTTCACTCACAAGTCAGTGGGTCAGCTGGGCAGTTCTAATCATCTGAGCTGAGCTTGGTGGGGTTTGCACATGTCTCTGTGGTCAGCCTAGGTGGCTCTGCTGATCTTGGTTGGGCTTTCTCGCATATCTGGGACAGTGGAACTGACTCTGCTCTTATTCACATGGTCTTTCATTCCACCCATGGGTTTATTCACAGGACAGCAGGAGAACTCCAAGAGACAGGCCAAAATCATACAGAGTCTCTTGTTCCCAGGCTCAGAAAAGGTATAAGATTCCTTCTGCCACATTCTATTGGTCAAAGCAATCACAAGACTAGCCCAAATCCAAGAATTGGGAAATAGACTTCAACCCTTGATGAGAGGGGCTAAAAAGTCCTGGCAAAGAGTGTGGATACAGAGACACCATTAATTAGGTCCATCAGTGCCGTAAATCTCCCACAACAATGTAAAAGTAACAAAACACCACGGATTGAACAGCAACTGTATGCATATAACAGGATGTTAAAATGGAATATTTGGGTCTTGGTTTCAGCTGAGGCTCCACAGGCCAAAACCAAAATGAAATGTTCAAATGCCTGACATTTCCAAGCAAGGTTTTGGCCTTGAAAAGGGTCTAAATGGAAATCATTTTCTGACTCTTGGTCCAACAGCCAACTCTGAAAAGGTTGAATTGGAAACTGGGGAGAGGATTTTTCTGGAGAAAGTAGTCCAGTATGAAGTTAGTTTTAGTCCCTCTGGAAGAGGAGAGAGGCAATGACTGCTGACCACAGCCTTGCCTGGTGAGAGGAACTTCCAGGAAATATCTCTAGTCTGCTGTGAATTCCCTGGAGTCTGGGGAGAATGGCATCTGACTGAGACCTGAAAAATGTATAGATTAGTCAGACCACGGCTGGAGCCTATCGAGATCTCAGAAAGAGAACTGAGGATAGCAGTAGAAGCAGATGCTAAGTCCCTGATCCAGGTGCCAAGGATGCATGAGCTTCCCAAGAGTCAAGCAGACATGGAGAAACTGGAATGGAGGTGTCTTAGAAGCATCCCACCCAATAGGAGCAGAAAGAGATGCTACCACCTGGTGTGGAATCTGGGAAAGAGGCACCACAAGAGGGGAACCGAAGAGTCCCCACCTGAACACAGGTCTCAGGTGAACAGTTGGGGGACTGTGCAGTGTGGACACCACTAACGGGGACCTCAGAGCATCCACAATACACCTCAAATTGACTCAGCTTTGATCATATGCCAAAGCTGGAGGAACTTTAAATACCAGCCCGGCAGAGAGCACCAATGTCAAATTGTGACAGTGCTGGTCAAGAGAGCCCTAATTTGCCCTTGCCTCTCCTCCCTCTGCTCCCTTGGGCCTTTGGCTAGCAATCAGAGAAAAGAGAGGACCTAGGGAAGCCAACCACAACCCCCTTCCCCAACATCTGAGCTGAGAGAGGGGTGACTACTGCTAACTTACACTGAGTTTGAACTAGAAAAAAAAGTGCCGCCTACAAGAACTTTACCTCCATTTATCTGAAGTTTGTCATTATATACTGTATTTGTTGTCTATTACTGCATAATAAATTTCCCTAAAACCTGATAGTTTAAAACAACTCAGAAATCTAGGCTCAGCTGAGCTGAGTCTGCTGGCCCAGGATCTCTCACCAGGTTGCAATCAAGGTATCAGGAGGGCTGCAGTCTCAGCTGAAGGTTTGGATGGGGAATAATCCTCTTCCAAGATCATGCAAGTGGTTGTTGGAAAGATTCAGTCCAGGGCTATTGCCCAGTGGTCATGCTCTCAGTTCCTTAACACGTGGGTCTCTCCACAGAGTAATTCACAACAAGGCAGCTTGTTTCTTCAGAATAAGCAAGAGAGAAAAGCTGGAGAGAGAGAGTGCCAGACAAAAGATAGTCTTTTATAATCTAATATTGGAAGTGACATTTCATCATTTTTTCTGTATTCTATTCATCAGAACAAAGTCACTAGATCCAGCCCCAAGGCGTGTGTATGTGTGGGACTGAGCAGGTTGATTACACAGGATGTGAATATCAGGAGGAGAAGATAATTAGGGGGTTATCACAGAAGTTTATCTACCAGTATAACAAAACACGCTGATTTTATTAAAGCAACAGACCACTGCCAAAGAACTGTTATAATAAATACATAGATTGACAATGTCTATGATATAAAGAATACCCACTAGACTTATGTACTATACAACCTGCCAATTATGTAAGGTCGTTTAGGAAAGATGCTTCAAAATTTTTTTCAAACTTTTATTGTGGAAGTTTTCGAGCATTTATAAAAGTAGAGGATAGGATAACAAAAAATAATAAGATAAACATGATTATTCTTGTTTCACTTATACCCCAACCCTTTACCCACAAACCACTAGTTACTGAAAAGGAAATCTCAGACAGCACATTATTTCATCTTTAATAATTCAGCATAAATATCCACATATCATATTTACCACTACTCAATGAACAATACCTTAATTTCATTTACTATTCAGCTACTGTTCACATTTCTCCAATTATTTCACAAATGTCTTTTTTTTTTTTAACAGTGACTTGTTTGAAAGAGACTTTAAATAAACTTGGAGTTTTAACCATGACTTAAGAGCAGGCATTTTAATTACTGACATGGTACTATTCTGTGAGAAAAATGACTGCAGGACATTTTATTATCCAGGAATAACCAGCTGAGTGATGGAGGCTGCTCAAAATTTTACCCATGGGCAGAGAAAGCTTCAGCCCACCAAGGCCTTGCCAATGGACAGTGGAGAAGAGAGGGCCTTCTCACACTCTACAGAGACCTGTTTATTCGCCAGGTGAATGACACCCGGGTTATCTCTAAGCCTCACTACAGTCCTTCGGGTGGGTGTTATAATCCTCATTTTAACGGATTAAAAAAACTTAAATGCAGGAGAATTAACTCATCTAAAGTCACACAGCTATTGTTGAGTAGAACCCATATTCCATCTCAGGTCTGTCTGACCTCCCCAAGGGGCTCTGGAAGCCAACTACCAGCTAACACTGTTACAGTCTTAGGGCATTAAGACACTGTGAAAGCCTTTTTACAGTTGTGACAGATGTTAGCAAGAACCAAACCATGTATTTTATTCACTTTTGTCTCCCAGGACTTTACACAGAATTGAGTACATAGTAGGTGCCTAATAAATATACAGCCTTGAAGTCACCACAGCACAGAACCTTATTCAAAGAAACCTCAGTTCTGGTAGCCAGTATGAAAAGCAATTTCTGCCCACTGTCCCATCTACCATCCGCTTTATCTCAGCTTGTTTTCTTGATAATAGTGGCAGGGGTAGGATCAGCTGCAGAGGCTGGGAGCAAGACAGATTCAGGCATATACTATAGGAACTCACCCGAGAATATTCAATTTCATTGAAACTAAAAACTCAATATTGAGAAGAGTCTGGTGGAGAAGTTCACAGCATTACTTTTGATGGGACAGCTTTGGCCAATGAACTGCATTCTTTCATTCCATGAATCCCTCTCAAAAGCCATAACCTGTGTCTGAAACTGTTCATACTCCCCACCTGCGTCTCTTTGCCTGACAAACTCCTAATCCTTCAGAGATCAAGAGAGATCTCATTTGCTCAGTGAATGCTTCTCTGTCTTCCTGGATGAAGTTTTATTCTCATATATGTACCTATCATGTATTCAGTCCTCTTTCCCTTGGAACTACATGCCAGATAAGGAAAAGATGGCATCTGTCTCATACCTGGAATATAGTAGGCATTTGATAAATATTTGTTGACTGATTGATTTTCTTTTTTTGGAAAAAGCAAGTTTAAAACTGCAGTTACTGAAGTCTCTTAAAAAATATCACAGAGCACAGAAGCATTCCATTCACACAACAGAGCAAAACTTGAAATGCACTTTCTTCTTATTGTGTTCTCCACCAAATGCTCCACTAAATTCCTCTCTTCTATTTTACAAGCTCCCTAAAATCTCCAAACCTAGCTGTGCCTGCTGGCCTGTGTTCCCTAGTCTTCTCTTCCCATGCAGCTCTTTCTCCTGTGAATCGACTGGGCCTTTCCATCTCTTTTGAGTTTTCACATTTATCCATTACCCAGATTCTAGAAAGCAAAGAAAGCCTTGAAACTGACCCAATAGTCTTCCCTCCTTGGAAAGTGAGGCAGGATGGTAAGCTCCTTTAGGAGCTTATGCCATAAAAAACAAAAATTTATGCCTATTTTTGTTCCTTGCTGTGTCCTCTGTCTTTGATGCTCAATCAAGATTTACTAGTTGAACAATATAGTACTCTTTAACTTAGATATTTTTGTTGTTGATGATGATTAAATAACAAGAGATGTTTCTGGAGTGAAAAGAGGAAAGGAAAAGGTTAATAAGGAATGGTTTCTCTATTTGGAGGTCTAAGATGGGAAGTCTGCCTAAAGAACCATACCAAGTGGAACACAGCCCCTGGTCATTCTCAAACTAGAAGAGCCACCGTGTGCTGCTGGATCAGCAGGAAACAGCACAGGGGACAGGAGCGAGGTACAGCTCGGCAGTGTGGCAGCAATTTGGCTGCCAATTTCCTTCTATGTTTCAGCATAATTGAATTAGCATCCACGGAGACTGTCTCCCAGACATCGGCAAGTGCAATACGGTGGAGCGGGCGCTGCAATTCATCTGGTATTATGAGGCGTTGAATTGCCATCCAATTCTGCACCTCTCCTTGTTGCTTTGTGTGTGCTCGTTAGAGAAAATTAGGTAGATGCGACAAGCCTGGGAACAATTAAATCTTCCCACTTAGCCAATTCCCAGCAGTGGTGTCCAAGTTCTCCTCATAGGCACTCAGGCTTGCTCAGCTAGTATGCACCACTTCCTGGATGTGCTTTCAAATTTTAAGCAATGGATAAAAATTCATTTTGCTCCAGCTGAGGATAGGAATAGTTAGGGCATAGAGGAAAGAAGATTTACAGGGACAGCCATGATATGAACTAACCAGAACATCATCCATAGTGGATAGTATCAAGACCGGGAGTCCTGGAATGCAGTCCAACTAGGAAAAGTATTTCTCAAGGCAAGTCTAGGGCAATGGAGCTGGATGATGAGCCAAAGTCAAGGGCCAGGAGGACAGCATGCAGTGTTGCATCCAGAGGGCTAACAGAAACTAGAAGTTGCGGGTATTAAAAGCAGGATGCAGTGGAGAGTGAGGAATAGCACTGAGCAGATGATTCAGAACCAAGGTTATGAACATCAAGAAAGTGCTAGATTAAACAGAGACTAGGGGTGGCCATTTAAAGAACTGTATTTTGTAGGTGAGAGGGAGTGGCTTACAACTGCTAGGGAGTAGAATGGTGTGAAGAAAAGAGCATTTTCTTGGAGTCATATAAATCTGAGGTTGAATCCCAGTCCTGCCATGTTAAGCCACATTAATCCCAGGATCTTCTGCTTTCTCAGTGGAGAAAAAAAGACACCCACCTTGCAAGGTTGGGAAAGGATTAGCGGTGTGCTAGTAATAAAGGTATTATCTGAATAACAGGGCTTTGTCTTAGTTTGAGTTCCACCAGCAAGGGATGGTATTCATCCATTCTTACACTGCTATGAAGAAATGCCCAAGATGGGGTTATTTATAAAGGAAAGAGGTTTAATTGACTCACAGTTTCTTATGGCTAGAAAGGCCTCAGGGAACTTACAATCGTGGCAGAAAGTGAAGCAGGCATGTCTTACATGGCAGCAGGTAAGAGTGCTGAGCAAAGGGTGAGAACTCACTTGCTATCACAAGGACAGTATGAGGGTAGCCACCCCCATGATGCAATTACCTCCCACCAGGTCCCTCTCATGACATGTGGGGATTATGGGAACCACAGTTCAAGATGAGATTTGGGTGGGGACACAGCCTAGCCATTTCAGGGACCCTGAGATCAGGATTTGAGTATAAGTACTTTATTTGGGAGGTGATGGAAGGGGAGTGGGATGTTCTCATGCTGCTGATAAAGACATACCCAAGATCGGGAAGAAAAATCGGTTAATGGACTCATAATTTCATGTGACTGGTGAAGCCTCACAATCATGGCAGAAGGCGAAAGGCATTTCTTACATGTTGGCAGTAAGAGAAAATGAGGCAGAAGTGAAAGTGAAAACCCCTTATAAAACCATCAGATCTCATGGGACTTATTCCCTACCATGAGAACAGTATGGGAAAACTGTCCCTGTGATTCAGTTACCTCCCACAAGGTCCCTCCTGTAACACATGGGAATTATGGGAGTGCAATTCAACATGAGATCTGGGTGGGGACACAGAGCCAAACCATATCATGGGGAAAGTGAGGCAGGGGAGAGAAAAAAGCCAAAAAAAGGTTTTTAAAATCAAGCCAGCTACCATTTTGGTGGACATCAAAAGTAACTTCATAGGAACTCTGGAAAACCATGCAGAACATATGCCTCAACGTTCTTCCAACTCAGCAGTGAGGGATCTGGGAGCTTTATATACCAACTCCCATCAGTCACTGGCTGATGGCTTCTCCTGGAGGATGTTAATTCCCTGGCACTTCTGGTCTACCTTGGGAATGGGCAGACCAGTCTTCCTCATCTTCAGAGAAAGCCCCCAAGCACACAGATGGCAATACTGACAGATAGCAGTTGGCCTTTCAGGGTTGATACGATACATTCTCATGGGGCACTGACCACTTCTACTGCCAGTGTTGGAAGAGAATGTCACAGAACTCCATCAACTCAATCTAAAAAATTTCCCTTCCAATTTCCCCTACTCTCCACACTTCAGTGTGAACCCTCTTATGTCCTCAAATTAGAGGAAAGGCTAAAGGGACATGAAACAAGTTCTGGCCACCTCCTTTGCTGGTCATGTTGAGAGTCTTGGACTTCACTCTGGAGCATCAGATGAGTTGGTGCTTACTGTTTTGTTCTTGGCTTTCCTAGAGCAGGGGTCCCCAACCCCCGACCATAGACTGGTAATGGTCCATGGCCTGTTAGGAACAGTGCCACACAGCAGGAGCTGGGCAGTGGGAAAGCGAGCAAAGCTCATCTGTATTTACAGCTGCTCCTCATCCCTCTCATTACTGCCTGAGCTCCAGGCAGATCAGCAGCAGCATTAGATCCTCACAGGAATGCAGACCCTATTGGGAACTGCGCATGTGAGGGATCTAGGTTACATGCTCCTTATGAGAATCTAGTGCCTGATGATCTGTCACTGTCTCCCATCACTCCCAGATCAGACCATCTAGTTGAAGGAAAACAAACTCAGAGCTCCCATGGACTCTTCATTATGGTGAGTTTATAATTATTTCATTATACATTAAAATGTAATAATAAAAATAAAGTGCACAATAAATGTAATGTACTTGAATCGTCCTGGAACCATCCCCTTGACCTGGTCTGTGGAAAAACTGTCTTCCACGAAACCAGTCCTTGGTGCCAATAAGTTTGGAGATAGCTGTCTTAGAGGACTCAGTCCAAACGGAGACAGTGTGTCCCCTTTTAATACCAGCAGTAGAAGTGGCCAGTGCCCCATCAGGATTCACCATATCAACGCAGAAAGGCCAGCTGTCATCTGTCAGAGGAGAGAAGGGGTGCGCTCCTCCCACCAGAAGCCTAATTAAATAGGCTTTGAAGAGAGCCCTTGGGGAGCTTGATTTCTGTCCCCTAAATATTGGGGAACCCTGTAGATTAGAGTCTGACTCATACCTGAGAAATCTAAGGGGCCCAGGGATGGCTGAAGAGGGCTGCAGTTTGGTAAGCAGCTGCATTTCCACCAAAGGCCAGTGTTTTCTGTGGCGGGCAGGAGAGATAGAGAGAGAGCATGTACAAGCAAGTTGACCTGGAGATATTTAAAAGATGCTTTGCCTAATCTTCTCGGGCATGATGAGCATCTGTGAAGGTGGGCCGTGAAGGGCCAAGGCCAGAGGGAATGTCATGCATGACTGGAGAGTTGGAACGTGGAGCTCGTGCAGCTCTAGGGCTGGAGAACTACAGGTGAGAGATGTGCATATAGGGTCCCTGAAGATGGACACGTCCTTAGTGCATGAACAAAAGCTCTAGCCCAAGAGTGTTGCAGACATCCAGCCATGCTCTGCTCTTAGGATGTACATACCCATGCGGGCTTGCAGAAACCTAGAGAAAGGGAAAGGCTTTTTCCAACTTGCACAAGACAGCATCCATTTGCCAAGCTGAGCATACTTGAAGCTGTCTGATACCTTTTTTTCTAATCCCTACAAAGATCTTGTGTTTCAAAGCCAATGGAGACAGAGTTCCAAAGTTCACATGAGAGAGTGGCATCCTGTAGGACCCAGCTCACAGCAGCCATCCCAGTTAAGCGAGACCTTTTTCTACCCCTTATCTCTTCCCACTGTGCCTTCACCAACCTTAAAGGGGCAAGGGCAGCCTGGCTGGGAAAGAGATTGGAGGGCAAAATTACCACTCTCTTAGAGAAAACTCACGAAGCTGATGGTACCCATTTTCCCACCGCAGCTTCTGCCTGCAGCAAGTCTGAGCAAATGAAGTCAGAGGTGTGATCCTGCACTGGACTGGACACATTCATCACTGAACTAAAGTGGTTTGGGGGACCACAGATGCCAATGACATTTTTATTACCTACAAATAACAAATTCATAGCACAGGGGCCTGGCTGACATTCATTCAGAGGCAGAGAGGACTAGTCCTGGAATTACACAACAATAGGGGAGGGGGTAACACAAGTAGTTTTGTGATTGTATCCCACAACCCTGCTCCTTCGATATACAGGCTACTTAGAGAAAGCATCCGATAGGCGTTGTACACAGAAAGGGTCCAAAAGGCACTCAGTAAGTGGTTGCTCTTGTTATTATGAACTGCTTGTGCAGGTGAAGGTTAAACCAGAATTTCAGAGCTAAATGCCAAGGGGGTTGCACTTGATTATCAGCCCTGCCAGGAGGAGGAAAGGAATGGCTGAGAGCAAGTTCTATGCCCCAGAACGGAGCATGAGGGCTCCTCATGCTTCACCCCACCCCTGCTGGGTCACCAGCCACAGGAAAACTGCATATGCTGTGATCACGATGCTGGTTCCTGGGAGGGCATCTTGCTTGTCCCCGTTGGACAGCAGTTCAAGAGGGAGATTTGCTCATTTGTCTTTCTGAAGCTAAACATCAGGGTGGGTTGGGGAGGGAAGATGGGGTGGGAGCCAAGACTGTCTGCTGCCTGCACCAGCATCATAATGCAAAGAGGACTGCTCACCCAGAGTTCAGGTCCCAGGCACGGCACAGACACATGTAGAAATTCTGTTCCTTTGGGGTTTAGGGAAAGTGCCCTGGGACGCCTCATGAAGATGCTAAAAAAATAAAATCAGAACTAAGACGAAGGGATATCCATGCACAACCTACACATTCACAGGTTTCTTTCTTTACCGGAGAGCAATGGAGATGAGCTGTTTTATTTATACATGATTTACACTTCAACAGGGAACTCTTTCGCTGAAATAGCTCTTTTTTCTGTAAAACGCAGAGCTTCTTGAGGGCAGGGAGTGTGTCTCAACTCATCTTTGAATCCCTGGAACCTAACCCAAGGCCTGGGTAACATAACAGAAGGTGAGTGGGCTTTAAACTCATACAAATCAGGGTTTGAATTGCTGCTCTGTCATTTTCTAGCTGTGTGACCTCAGGCAGGTTGCTTCACCTCTCTGAAGTTCAATTTCCTCATCTGAAACATGGAAACAAAAATATCTACCTCCAAGTTTTGGAGAAGCAAAACTATATTTAAATTTAATATGCCAATTATGGTAACTGGCCCCCAGAAAGATAGTAATTATCACCATTATCATCATTATTTGCCTTTGACATCCTCTCAATTCCTCAGTTATGTTCAGACAGCTCTGGTTCTCCTACAGAATTTACTTCAAAAATTGCCAGATCATTTTTATACTGAAGACACCTCCCATTTTTGGCACAAATCCTTAGTTACACAGTCTGTAAACATAGTCAGAGCTGAAAATACTTCTTCATTATCAGATAAGAAGATTCCTTTCTTGTCCTTTCTGCTGTCTTCTCATGCTCTAGTTCTGCCCCCAGTGGGTCCTGAGGAAAAGTAATCTTGCATGACATGTGAGCTTTACATCTAAAATCAAATTTGGCATCCCAGTTCCCAGTGCAGCATTTTCACACATTTCCAAAATATCAAAGAGAATAGTTACCCCTTCTGTTTCACGTCAGTTTCCTCCAAGCAGTTTTCTACTCAGTAATTTATCTGAGATTCAGTTGTTCAATCTGTAAAATGGATCCGTAAAGTGATCTGAAAACACTGCTCTCACACATAGGAATGCTCTGAGATGGATGAGAGGCCAGAGAACTCAGCTTATTTATGTGGTAAATAAATAAACTTCCATCAATCCCAGCTATGCCAGTGGAGGAAATCAGTGGGTCTGTCTTTCCCGGCTGCTGGCCAACATTAGGTCCAGACAGAGTTTCATCAGATTTGCTCTGCTGAGTGAAAGGAACTGACTCTATGACACTTTTCATGAATCCTGATCAAATGCCCCACCCAGCATTGCTACAGGGTCCTGCTCTGTGAGTTACAGAAGACATAGGAGAGAGGAGAATGTTTTGGGAGGAATGGAGGGACCCGTCACAGTGTTTATGTGTGGCAGTGGTTAGAGAGACAAGGCTGAAAGGAAGCAAAACAGGACTGTGAGGGTGGAGAAGCTGGCTGTAAATGGAGGTATCTAAATATCATACCCTAAGCATCAGGACTGGGGTGGGAATCAGAACAGAAGAGAGTATCTTTCTCTTGTCTAACTCAATCAAGTGACTACACATGGAAAACTGGATTTCTGGTGTGGAAAGTCCCCAGAAAAGGAAAAAGGAGAGGTGAACAGGAGGAACAATTGCAGATATGACTTATTGAGCACTGTGCTAAGTTCCTTACAGAGAGTATATATTTAATCCTCCCAATAACCCAAGAGGTTGGTATTATTATTACCTTTTTTATACAGAGATGGTAACTGAGGCGCAGAGAAGTGCCTTCCTCGACACTCCCCATCTCACTCTGTCTGCCAGGCTTTTAATGCTTCCATCAATTCCGTCTTCAACAATCATTTGCTGAGTGTTAGGCTCGGTGTCAGGCACTAGAAGGGTTCCAGACAGGTAAGCAGAGAGAAGACAGAAGACTTTCAGACAAAGGGTAAAGTGATGAACAGAGAACAAAGCCAGAACGAAGGAGAGTTCTGGAACTCAGAAAGGGCTTAGCATGCCAGGGAACCAAGTTGGTCAGGCCCACCTAGGATGTTCCTCAGGGAAACCTTCCCCATAGTCCCACCTCCTTCCCGGTTCCATTGTCACAGCAACAAGAGAAGCCTGTGGGGTTGTGGAGCAAGTTTTGTTTTTTTCCAAAGTCCCCGGAACGATGGTGCCAGCAGCCTGTGCCCAAGTCAATCAGAAACAGAAACATAGCCACAGCCCCTGGGGGAAGCAGTTGTCACCTAATCCCACCAGGAAAATATTAGTCTTTCTAAGTCATGGTTTTCCAAAAACAGTCATGGTGACACTTACTGAGCAGTTTACTTTGTCCCAAGCTTTTATAGGCATTTCACATACATAAGCCCATTTAACCCTCTACGAGGTCAATAGGTTAATGATTCCCCATTTCACAGATGAGCTAAATGAGGTTCGGGACTTGGAAGTGGCAGAGTCAAGATTCAAATCCAGATTTATCAAACTCTGAAAGCTTTTTCTGAAACTCTGTGCTATGCCATCCTTCCCACCGCCCTGCAACTGTGGGCTCCCCCCACTTCTCTGTGGACATGGGTTGGCCCACTCCTAAGAGGGCTATCACAGGAAGAGCAGCATGGTAGCCCTGCCCCTTAGGAGACAGGCAACCTTGGGCAGGTGACTTCACCTCCTGGAGCCTCAGTCTCCTCATCTGTACACAGGAACTATATCATAGAGTTATCATGGGCACTTTACTCAGGATCTCGTGCACAGGCAATGTACACACTGGATTTCCATCCCTCTTAGGGGTCTCCTACACCATCCTCACTGTTCCATTGGAAAAACTAAGCCAAGCAGACCCTAGAATGGTGAAGAAAAGGCCACAACTGCTTGCAACAGCCAGACTGTGAGACCCAGCAGCCAAGGTTGGGTTTTGCTCATCTTTTTTTCCCAGAAGGCTGATAACATGACAACAGGCATTCAATAAATATTTCTTCTGAAAACACACACAGACATGCATGTGTATGCACACATGCAAACACACACACGACAGAAAGAAAATATATCAGCATGTTCTGCCTAGTTATCTCCAAGCTGTGGAACTTTATCTTTCCGTGTGCTTATCTGAATTTTCTGATTTTTCTGTGTTGAGCATGTATTATTTGTGGCACCTAAGATCTCGAAAGACACTTGAAATCCCACTATAGATTGCCTCTGGGAAATGAAAATGGGAAAAATTAATTAGTTAGCAGGGCTTTTTTAAAGCTTTGTGTTCATTTTTAATTTTCGTGTTACTTTTGAGATTGTTTACATTGTTTTTTTAGTTCAAATGTATTGTCTTCTTTTTATATTCCACCAAAAAGTCTTCCTCTGGATGGAATATTCACCAAGACTCTCTCCCCAGCCCCAAAAGGGGGAAGTGGGAGGAAGTGAGCTTCATTCCAGATACAATGGTGGAGTCCAGCTAATCTTTTCCTGTGTCTTTGGGAATCTGCTTGCTCGTTGACCCAGATGCTCTACGTATGCTCACAAAAACCTTCTGTCAAACTTTCACTAGCCATTTAGGCTTCTGTGGTGCGATTCTGAGTACCTTATCTTCTGGAATTAATTTAAAGCAACATTCTCTCACCTCTGTAGGTATGCTTCCGTGAGTAAGAGGCCTAAAAAATGAACTGTAATGGATTTTGTCAAAAATTGCAGAAAATCAAAATGTCTGGTTTCATCTCCTATCTCATTTCCAAATGATTAGTAGCAACTGCCTGTAGGGCTGAGTAGGAAGGACCCTGAGACCATTTCCATGTAGAGCAAAAACAATCAAGCAGCAAGAATTTAAAAGCACTGGCCAGACTTGGTGGCTCACGCCTCACCTGTAATCCCAGCATTTTGGGAGGCTGAGGCAGGTGGATTACCTGAGGTCAGGAGTTCAAGACCATCTTGAGCAACATGATGAAACTGTGTCTCTACTAAAAATACAAAAATGAGATTGGCGTGGTGGGAGGCGCCTAAAATCTCAGCTACTTGGGAGGCTGAGGCAGGAGAATCGCTTGAATCTGGGAGGCAAAGGTTGCAGTGAGCTGAGATTGTGCCACTGTACTCCAGCCTGGGTGACAGAGCAAGATGCTGTCTCAAAAATATATATATATATCCACCAGAGCCTTTATAAATTAATGTTTTCTGCTAATGGATTACTGATGTCCACGATGGCATGAAATCAAGGGCTATTGGCATATCTGATACCCCAAATCTAATGAAACACATCCTCCTTTCACTCCAAAGAAGCAAAGTGGTGGGACTCTCATGTGTTTCAGTGTAGCAATAATGCAGCTATTATTTATGGAGTGCCATTTTGATTTTTTTTTTTTTGAGAGGGAGTCTTGCTCTGTAATCCGAGGCTGGAGTGCAGTAGTGCAACCTTGGCTCACTGCAACCTCTGCCTCCTGGGTTCAAGTGATTCTCCTGCCTCAGCCTCCCAAGTAGCTGGGATTACAGGCGCCTGTCATCAGGCCCAGCTATTTTTTTATTTTTTTTTTTGTATTGAAGTGCCACTTTGAGCAAAAGATTTTCCATACCTAATATATCTTATAGCAACTCCCCAATTATCAGGACAGTTTTGGTTACAATTGTCAGACAACCAACTCACACTAGCTCAAGCAAAAAGAGTGTGTTTGGGCTCATGTAACTGAGAGGAGAACTGAGTTAGAGCTTAGAATCACCAGAAGAGCTTTAGGAACTGAGATAAGTGATGGGCTCCAGAAATGACTTCCAGAGTGGCTTTGCTATAGTAAGTTCCAGTCCCTCCTGCTCTTGCATTCAATTGCCCTTCCTTCATGGGATGACACAGCACAAAGGCCCTCACCAGAGGTAGGCCCCACTGCCTTGGATTTCTCAGCCTCCAAAACTGTAAGAAATATGTTTCTTTTCTTTATAAATGACCTAGTCTGTGGTGTTGCTATAGCAACGCAAAACAGATTAAGACACTCATACTACAAACAGACCTCTCCCATATGAAGAGGAACATGGTTGCTATTTTCCCAGTGCATAAAGTGCTAACTTTTCCAAACATGTGTTTATCAGTCCCAGGGGAAAACTCTGATTGGACTGTTGGGGTCATATGGCCATTCTTTGGGCCAATCACTGTTTGTCAGTAGATAATTTGGTCAGAATTCAGCTATACTCCCGTCCTCCTGGCCAAGCGGTCTGTGTCTACCAATAAAAGAAAGATTTAAAAAGCTTACTAGTCAGTTAAATATCAGGGCTGCTGTGAACAGTTGCACAGGTTGCATGCTGCACAAGGGCACCAGCTGAGTGGATAAGAAAGGGATAAAATCCTGCCAGTGCCCTGCTTAGCAAACCATAGACTCTGGCCCTAGATACATCTGCTAGAATTGTTCTAATTCATAACGTGGGGTCATACAGGCTAGCACTTGCCCAAGGAAAAAGCAACAGCTACTGCAAGATGCTACAGTCCCTAGGAAGTAAATAATGATTATCTCATTTTTAAGATGAGAAAACAGAGCTCACAGAGGGTCAAGTGAATCACTCAAGGCTATACCGGAGTCTCCCCTTATTCCAAACCCCTGGTGGATGTCTGAAATCATGGATAATACTGAACACTATACATATATTATTTTTTTCTGTAATACAAACCTATGATAAAGTTTAATTTATAAACTAGACACAGTAAGAGATTAGCCACAGTAAGAATAATAAAATAGAACAATTATAACAGTGTACTACAGTACGTTATACGAATATGGTCTCTCTGTCTTCTAAATCCCCAATCGTACTGGACTCATCTCGCTTCTGACAACAGTAGACCACAGTTAACTGAAACTGGGAAAAGTGAAACTGCAGATAAGGGGGAACTATTGGACACCAGTAAACAGTAGAGTCAGGATTCGAACCCAGGTCTGTGTAGTTCCAAAGTCTATCCTTTTCCTATCATAATCCACTCAACAACCTGTAAGAGAAATGAAACCCTCCATGCTCCTAACAGCATGAAGAAGAAGTGAGAGAAGCAGATTCTTGTGCCTCTTCTCTCTGAAAACCCAGTTAGCCCCACAGAGACAGACAATCCACTTAAGAAAACCAACCCAAGCCCAAGACAAAACACTCCAAAAAAAAAAAAAAAAAAAACTGTGTTTGCAAACAGTTTGAAAGTCACAGTGTTCCACTTAAAAATGTAATTTCTTGCTTGTAACAGTGAGAAATGAGATGCAATCTGTTTTGATTTCTTCTCAATTTAGGATATGCTTTAGTGACCAATCTGCAGACATGCCAGCATCCTTCTGTCTTGAGGGTATGTTAGCTTGGTTTGTGTCTCTGTTCATAAAGGAAGTCTAAATCATCCCACAGGAAATGTGGCCCAGAATTTATACTACAGGCATGGAGACAGGCTGAGCAGCCTCTTCCTGGATATTATTATTAATAAGAATAATTACCATTCACTGGGCTTTTACTGTGTGTCAAATCTGGTGCTAAAAACATCCATCACCACAAAACCTTATTGGGATGGGGTTGGGGAGATATTGTTGGGTACTCAGCATCTGAACACCCTTTCTCTGTTGGAGGAGAATCCCCCACTGGGCAGTTCTTGGTAGGAGGTGGACCTGTCTCCCTCCGTAGGAGCAAAAGAGGCCAGAAATCCATGAGCTCCATGTGATGCTTTCAATATATTTCATTTCTAAAACATAGACTTTATTGTTTAGAGAAGTTTTAAATTCACAACAAAATTGAGAGGAAGATGCAGATTTCCCATATATCCCCTTCCCCAAACCTCCTCCCCTACTGCCAACATCCCGCACCAGAGTGGTCCATTTGTTACAAATGATGCACCTGCATTGACACATTATCACCCAAAGTCCATAATAACATGTCTCATACACAGGCCTTTTGCTGCCCTGAAAATCCCACCTACTCATCTCTCCCTCCACCCTAACACCTGGCAACCCCTAATTCTTTTACTGTCCCCATCGTTTTGCCTTTTGAAAAATGTCACATTGCTGAAACCATATCATGTGTGGCCTTTTCAGATTGGCTTCTTCCTCTTAGCAATATGCATTTCCTTAAGTTTCCTCCACATCTTTTCATGGCTTGATGGCTCATTTCTACATTCTATTTTTGCTTACATTTAAAAAGTCTATTTCTGTTGTTGGCATCCAAGCACCCTGCTACAAAAAAGTGTTGTTATCCCCATTTTACAGATTTTCAAAAACAAACAAACCCTGAGACTCAGAGAGACAAGACTAGGTGAAGAGTAGAAAAAGTACAAAGGGCAGAGCAAAGCTGCAGGAAAGCATGCAGGCAGCACGATGCAGTCAGCAGAAGTGCAGTTTTGCAGTCAGGAACTCGGACATGAAGGCCGGCTTCATCCCCTGCCAGGGAGAACCTCTGGAAAGTTGCTTAACTTCTCTCCATTTCTTCATCCATCAAATTCAGGCTACTGTTTCTGTAACAAGCAATTCTTGAGAGTATTAAAAGAAATCATGTATAGGTCAGGCGTGGTGGCTCACACCTGTAATCCTAGCACTTTGGGAGGCCAAGATAAGCAGATCACTTGAGACCATGAGTTCGAGACCAGCCTGGCCAACATGGTGAAACCCTGTCTCTACTAAAACAACAAAAATTAGCTGGGCATGGTGGCATGTGCCTGTAGTCCCAGCTACTCAGGAGGCTGAGGCAGGAGAATCACTTGAACCCAGGAGGCGGAGGTTGCAGTGAGTTGATACTGCGCCACTGCACCACTCCAGCCTGGGCAACGGAGTGAGACCCTGTCTGAAAAACAAAAAGAAGAAATTATGTATATGTTGCACTTAACACAGTGCCTCGCTCAACATGCGTTAGCTGTGGTATCTGTTATTGTTATTATTTGTGTTCTGTGTTCATTAACCTAATTCCGTCACACGCTGTTATTAGCCAGGATTATCTGACCGTCCGGTAGGATTCTGTTTGCTCTATTTCGTCCTCTGGTCAACTCTCAGAGTCGGGCTTGAGGAAAAGCAGAGGATGAGTGACACTTCTACCTGGAGATTCTTGACATGAGGCAACTTCTGAAACCAGACATTCCCTCTGCTTCTCTCCATATCTCAGGGGAACCCGAGCCCCAGACAGTGGGGGCTCAGCCTGTGCTCACTGCTCACGCTAATGATGATGGATTCCCTCCTCTTTGCAACCTGATCAACAGCTGCCCAGTGTTTCATCACCATTTCCCAGGGCAGAGCAGGCCACCCCAATCCCTGCTGATGACAGCCTTTTTTTCTTACTCCATGTGACCCAGAACAGAGCCCATTAAAGAACTCATTCATTTCTCTACCTTCCGCCCCTTTAATTACAAACAGTGCTGAGAGTTGAATAACAGAACAAAAGACAGATTTATTTACCCCAGGACATAAACAAGATTATCAGAAACAAGCATTCAGAAGCCCTTAGCTCCTGGGAGAATTTTAATTTGCTGACCCCTGCCTTACAGAAATCTTAGGTCTTCTCACATAATTATAAAACCCCGAGAGTTTTGCCTGCTTGAGTTATTTATTGGCAGGCATCCCCGGCCCGGCTGCTGGCCCTCGTTGGCCAATTACAGGCATCTCCACTGGGGTTTTCAACCAGGCTCTTTTGAGACAATGCAGGAAGCCTGAAAGAAATTCTTTTCCTTGGTCAAGTTTTCCTACTGGCGGCTTCCTGGAATGACCGAGGTACCCAAACAGGAGGGAGGAGGAGGCATAGTAACATTCATTAGAACACTCTGGGTTACAAATCACTTAACCCCACATCGAACTGGCATTAAAGCAAAAAGGGACTGCATTGTAACTGAAAAGTCCACCACTAAAGTTACCTTGAGGCACAGCTCAATTCAAGGGCTATAACCATGCCAGTGGGCTCAGTCTCTCTCTATATCTCTCACCTGTTTTTCTCTAGGTCACTGGCTCATTTTTCATAGAAAAAAAATGGTCCCCAGCACTCTCAAGCTTTCAACCTATCAACTCCTAGAATTAAGTCTTGTTGGCTCAGCTTTGGTCATGTGCTCATAGGGAACCAATCACTGTGACTGGAGGATGAACCATGCTGATTGGCTAGACCTGGGTCATATGCCCAATCACCATATATATATATATATATATATATATAAATTTTTTTTTTTTGAGATGGAGTCTGGCTCTGTCACCCAGGCAGGAGTGCAGTGGCAGGATCATGGCTCACTGCAACCACCTCCTTAGCCTCCCTAGTAGCTGGGATTGCAGGTGCCTTGCACCATCACCCCTGGATAATGTTTTTGTATTTTTAGTAAAGACAGAGTCTCATCAAGTTGGCCAGATTGGTCTGGATCTCCTGACCTCAAGTAATCCACCCGCTAGGCCTCCCAAAATGCTGGGATTACAGGCATGAGCCACCACGCCCAGAGGTATAACCAATCTTGTTTCTGGGGTGAGACCAATTCTATCATATGGGCTGATGTCATCATGGAGTGAGTCCTCAAAGAAAAGTCAGGGTGTGTACTCAGGAAAAGGGAGATGGATGCTGAGCAGACAAAAGCAATGGGATGCTTTGCTTTTATCTGTCTTTCATAGTATTCCTCTGGGTTAGGGCTTACAGAACACCTCACACTCTTCCTGGAGCAGCTTGGAAGTATCCACTTCAGCATCTGTTAGGGGTTAAATTGTTTCCTCCCCCAAATGTATAGTTTGACGTTGTAACCCACAGTACTTCAGAGTGTGACTGTGACGGTTAATTTAGGTGTTGTGTAGGGGAAGACTCCCTTCAAACTGCCTTTTTCCTCTACTCTCACACCACAACAATCATCAACACAGAAGGCTTCTGTAACCAAATGTCGGGGGCTGGTTTCTCTATATACCCAGCAGCAGACACCAGCCGGGTGTCCTCTAACTCAGTTCTGACACCACCTACCTGGAGATAGTATCATACTCCATAGGGGGAAGGCTCAGTCTCCAAGGCTGCCTCTCTCTACACACACACGAGTTGCAAGTTTGGAACTTCTGACTGACCTGCTTCAAGTAGGGGTTCCCCCAACCCCCACTTTGGATTTGATTAATTTGCTGGAGTGGCTCACAGAACTCAGGGAAACACTTACTTACATTTACCAATTTATTATAAAGGATATTGCAAAGGATGCAGATGAAGAGCTGTATAGGGTAAGGTAGGGGTAGGGGTGCAGAGCATCCGTGCCCTCCCTGGGCACCACCCTCTGGGGGCCTCCATGTGTTTGTGAACCCTGAAAATTCAAGACAGGCCCCAGTGAATTTAGAAAGCTTATTTTGCCAAGGTTGAGTACTTGCACCCATGACGCCACCTCAGGAGGTCCTGACAACATGTGCCCAAGGTGGGCGGAGCAGAGTTTGGTTTATACATTTTAGGGAGACATGAGACATCAATCCACATATGTGGTAAGATGAACATTGCTTCCTTCTGGAAAGGTGGGACAACTTGAAGTGGGGAGAGGGCTTCCAGATCATAGGTAGATAAGAGAGAAATGGTTGCCTTCTTTTAAGTTTCTGATTAGCCTCTCCAAAGGAGGCAATCAGATATATATTGATTCCAGTGAGCAGAAGGGTGACTTTGAATAGAATGGGAGGCAGGTTTGCTGTGAGCAGTTCCCAGCTTGACTTTTACCTCTAGCTTAGTGACTTTAGGGGCCCAAGATACTTTCCTTTCATATGTTCATCTAACTGGAAGCTCCCCAAACCCTGCCCCTCTTGGGTTTTGGTGGGTTTTTTTTTTGTTTTCTTTTTTTGAGACAGAATCTCTCTCTGTTGCCAGGCACCAGCCTGGAGTGCAGTGGTGCAATCTCAGCTCACTGCAACCTCCGCCTCCCAGGTTCAAGCAATTCTCCTGCCTCAGCCTCCTGAATAGCTGGGACTACAGGCGCGCGCCACCATGCCCAGCTAATTTTTGTATTTTTTAGTAGAGATGGGGTTTCACCATGTTGGCCAGGATGGTCTCGATCTCTTGACCTCGTGATCTGCCTGCCTTGGCCTCCCAAAGTGCTGGGATTACAGGCATGAGACACTGTTCCCAGCCCCTCTTGGGTTTTTATGGAAGCTTCATGACATCACCATTCCTTCCCCTAGCATAGAGAGTGGGACCCTCTCATGGGAGGTCTTAAGATCCACAGTCAGTCGGAAAGGTGACGGAACACTGGAGTGAAAAGAAGCCAGGAGAAAGTCAGAGTCCTTCCCATAAGGCCAAACACATCCAGCATTCTTAAAAAAAAAGTCTGTAACAAGGGCTTTGGAAGTTATGAGCCAGGAACTATGGACAAAAACCAACACGTATCGTAACACCACAGGTGTCAACTTGACTGCATGAAGGAATATCTAGAAACCTGGTGAAGCATGATTTTGGGGTATGTCTGTGAAGATATTTCCAGAGGAAATTAGCATGTGAGTCTGCATGAACGAGATGGGGAAGATCCACCTCAGTGTGGACGGGGACCATCCAATCTGCTGGGGGCCCAGAGTGAACAAACCCAGAGAAACGCAAATATGTCTCTCTGTCTGCTGGACTTGGACCCACTCCTTTTCTCCTGTTCTTGGGCAACTCTAAGTTCTCCAGCCATTGGACTCCAGGACTTCAACCAGTGCCCCTCCCCTGTGACCCCAGGTTGTCAAGCCTTTGATCTCAGACTGTGAGTCACACAATTGGCTTCCCTGGTTCTGAGGCCTTCAGACTTGGACTGAATCAGGTTACCAGAATCCCAGGGTCTCCAGCTTGCAGAAGCTTGTCATGAGACCTCTCAGTCTCCATAATTGTATGAGCCAATTCCCCTAATAAATTCCCTCTCTATCTATCTATCTATCTATCTATCTATCTATCTATCTATCATGTATCTATCTATCAATCATGCATCTATCTATCAATCATGTATCTACCTACCTATCTATCATGTATCTATCTATCAATCATCTATCTATCTATCTATCATGTATCTATCAATCATGTATCTATCTATCAATCATGTATCTATCAATCATACATCTATCTTCTATCTATCTATCATCTATCTATCTATCTACCTATCATCCATCCTCTATCTATCTATCTATCTATCTATCTATCCATCCATCCCATTGGTTCTGTCTCTCTGAAGAACCCTGACAAATTCAGTGACCTATAGGTCTTTAAGAGAGAATCAAGTTAAGGCCGGGCGCAGTGGCTCATGCCTATTATCTCAGCACTTTGGGAGGCTGAGGCAGGCAGACCACTTGAGCTCAGGAGTTCAAGACCAGCCTAGCCAACATGGCAAAACTCCAACTCTACTCAAAATACAAAAATTAGCTGGGCGTGGTGGCATGTGCCTGTAATCCCAGCTATTTGGGAGGCTGAGGCAGGAGGATCACTTGAACCTGATGTTTGTTTAAGAAGGGGATATTTGAACACAGATATGCATACAGGGAAAATGTCATGTGAACATGAAGATGGCCTTCCACAAGCCAAGTAGAGAAGCCTGAAACAGATGATTCTCTCACAGCTCTCAGAAGGAACCAACCCTACCAACACCTTCATCTTGGACTTCAAGCCTCCAGAACTATGAGGCAGTAAATTTCTGTTGTGTAAGCTATCCAGCTGTGATATTTTGTTACTAAGCAGCCCAAGCAAAGTAACACAGCATCCTTTGAGGAAGAAGTGAGGGGAAGCATTCAGGTCCCCTGAGAGCCTGGCTCAAGCCTCAATCCATGCTCTAGGAGATTCCAAAGCTCTCCTGGGATTCCTATAAATCCCTGGGGGCTTATACCACCGTGGTCCCTCCTGGTTTTAGGCTCCTGTTTTATGTAGGTTATCTCTGTTAACCACCATTGATTTGGATATGATATTCAGCCCTTTCCTGTAACTGCCACCCAGAAAAAGAATCCATCCATTCCTCCAAGACATGTCTGTGCACTTTGCTGAAGTCTCTTGGCATAGGGAGAGGAGGAGGTTAAATTGCAAGTTCACATGAAGCTTCAAAACTGAACAATAAGAATCCACGTTCATTCATTCATTCATTAAAAATAAATTTATTTATTTATTTGAGACAGGGTCTTGCTCTGTCACCCAGACTGGAGTGCAGTGCTGCGATCATCGCTAACTGCAGCCTTAAACTTCCAGGCTCAGGTGATACTCCTGCCTCAGCCTCTTGAGTACCTGGGACTGCAGGAGCATGCCACCATGACCAGCTAATTTTTGTATTTTTTGTAGAGACAGGGTCTTGCCATGTTGTCTAAGCTGGCAAAAAAAAATTTATTAAAACCCACTTTGTGCCAGGCACTGAGGCATGAGGAGATGCAGTGAAGAACAAGATAGACAAAACCCCTGTCCTCAAAGAATTTATATTTTCTTTGGTAATACAGATGATACACAGGAAGAATATGCAAGAGCATTCTAGATTGTACTAAGTGTCACGAAGAAAATAGCAGGGTTGGAGGCTGGGCATGATCGCTCATGCCTGTAATCCCAGGACTCTGGGAGGCCGAGGAGGGAGTGGATCACTTGAGGTCAGGAGTTGGAGACCAGCCTGGCCAAACTGGTGAAACTCAATCTCTACTAAAAATACAAAAAAGATTTAGCCAGGCATGGTGGCGGGCTCCTGTAATCCCAGCTACTCAGGAGGCTGAGGCAGGAGAGTTGCTTGAATTCGGGAGGCGAGGGTTGCAGTGAGCCAAGACAGCATCTCTACACTCCAGCCTAAGTGACAGAGTGAGACTCTCTGTCTCAAACAAACAAAAAAGGAAAATAGCAGGGTCAGGTGGCGGAGGTTACATGGGGATGAGCACTTTGGAGCAAGGGTAAGGGAGTCAGAAAATGGCTCCTGGAGGAAAAGAAAGTGGGGATGACTCTAAAAAAAAAAAAGAGAGAGAAGGAGTGAGCCATGTGCCAGTGATGGGAAGCTGGGCTCAGATTACAATTAAGCCTATGATGGTTAATTTCATGTGTCAGCTTAACTGGGGCACAAGGTGCCCAGATAGCTGGTTGAACATTATTGCTGGGTGTGTCTGTGAGGGTGCTTCTGAATGAGCGTAATATTTGAGTCAGCAGACTGAGTAAGGCAGATGGCCCTCCCCAGTGTGGGTGGGCTTTCTTTAATCCACTGAAAGCCTGAATAGGATAAAAGGCTGAGGCCCAGTGTGGTGGCTCACATTGTAATCCCAAAACTTGGGAAGGCCGAGGTGGGAGGATCACTTTAGCCCAGAAATTTGAGATCAGCCTGGGCAATATAAAGAACATAAAGGGACTTTGTCTCTACAAAAAAAATTCAAAAATCAGCCAAGCACGGTGATGTGCACCTGTAGTCCCAGCCACTTGTTGAGCTGAGGCAGGAGGATCACTTGAGCGAGGGAGGTTGAGGCTGCAGTGATTCTGCCACTGTACTGCAGCCTGGGCAACAAAGTGACACCCTGTCTCAAAAAAAAAATCAAGTTTTTAAAAGGAAAAAGGCTGTGTAATTCTCTCTCTCTCTCTCTCTCTCTTTATCTCTCTCTCTCTCTCTCTGCCTGACTCTGAGCTGGGACATTGGTTTTCTTCTGCCTTCACACTGGGATGCAGAATGGAACTTACACCATCAGCTCTCCTGGTACTCAGGCTTTGGACTCAGACGAGAACTACTGGACTATACCATCAGCTTTGCTGAGTTTGGACTTCTCAGCTTCATAATGATGTAAGCCAATTCCTTATTATAAATCTATGTGTGGAGATAGAGACAGAGAGAGAGAGAGAGAGAGAGAGAGAGAGAGAGAGACTGCATATCTTCCTGTTTATCTGAAAAACCCTGATTAATACGGAGGACCCCAGGGCAGCACATCCCTTGACAATAGGGCCAGATTTTCCTGAAGAGAGTGGAAATTTCCACTGCCAGCATCCTGGAATGAGGTCAGACAGTGAGGCTGTGGAGAGGCAAGCCTTCAACTGGACAGGCCTTCAACTGGGCTGTGGTGGGCATGGGCTCCAAGAAATTCAATGCCCTTCCACCCAGGCACGTGCTGTGAGAGTATGTGTGCCCAGTGAGGGCTCTGGGCTCTGAGCACGTTGCCTCTGGGAGTAGTTGGGTGCAACACTTCACACCTCCTTCCCTTCTATCGTCCTGGAACTTTCTGTAGACTCAGCATAAAAGCTGCGGCTTGTTCTTTGCTGGTGCTGTGGACAATGAGGAGAGGGTCTGTCCTGGGCCCGAGGGGAGGGGGAGGTGCACCTGGCAGAGCAGCAGCAGCTGGAGGGAGAAGGAGGGGAGCTGAAGCAGGGAGAAAGCCGCGCCTTGTGGGAGATGTGAGGCAATGGTCCAGAGAGCGCAGCTGGCTACAGTGACAGGCAAGATGGATCTGCGGAGCATGCCCATGCTCCCCAGCGAGGGAAACCTGGTTGTACAAAAGAAAGTGAAGAGAAGAGGAAAAAACAAAAATCAAACCAAAACAGAACAATAAAGCAAAAGGAAAGGAAGAAAGGGAAAGGAGAATGGAGAGAATCTTCTGAAAATCGAATGGGATGGGAGCCTGAACATCACAATTAAGTCTTAAAAGAGAGAGCAGGCTGGGCGCTGTGGCTCATGCCTGCAATCATAGCATTTGGGGAGGACAAGCAGGAGGATTGCTTGAGCACAGGAGTTCGAGACCAGTCTGGGCAACATGGCGAAACCCGATCTCTCCAAAAAATCTGAAAATTAACCATGTATGGTGGTGCACGCCTATAGTCCCAGATACTAGGGAGGCTGAAGTGGAAGGATTGCTTAAACCCAGGAGGCAGAGGTTGCAGTGAGCCACTGCACTCCAGCCTAGGCAGCAGAGCCAGACCTTGTCTCAAAAAAAAAAAAAAAAAAACAGAGAGAGAGAGAGCAGCACTGTAGACTGGTAAAATTTGGGGCCTACTGGTAAATAAAAAACAAATAAATAAATAAATAAATAATATAGGAAAACCATTTGCTCAGGTACTAGACTGAGTCCTTTCCATGGCTCAGTTAATTTGTACCTTGCAACATCACCGAGCCCAGTTTGATTACTTCACTATGTAGATGTGGATACTGAGGCTCAGACAGTTGAAATAAATTGCCCCAGGTCACATAGCTAAGAGTTAGCACCCTCAAGAGTTCAACTTGGTTGTGTCTGACTCCAACTCTGGGCCCGAGCTTCTTAAGAGGCATTCTGCAGAACACCACATCCAAACAGGTCTCTGTTTTAAAAAAAACAGGGGATGGGGAGAAAGGGAGATGAGGATCTTCCACCTCCCTTTCTCCTCATTTCAATTCCAAATAGAATTGGAAAGTGAGGCATATAACCAGCCATGTGGACAGTCATGACACACACAGCAGCTGTGGGAGACTGTCTTACTTACCTGCTACTGCATAACCAACCAGCCTGCAAGGGTTAATTTTATGTCAACTTGGCTAGACCATGATACCCAGATTTTTGGTCAAACACTAATCTAGATGTTGCTCTCGGGTAATTTTTAGATGAGGTTAACACTTAAATCCGTAGACTTTGAGTAAAGCAGATTTTTCTCCATAATATGGATGGGCCTTATCCAATCAGTTGAAGGCCTAAAGAGGAAAAAGATTGACCTCTCCGGAAGAAGAGGGAATTCTGCCTGCAGTCTGCCTTCACACTCGAGCTACTGCCAGCCTCCAAAATTGCGTGAGCCAGTTCCTTAAAATAAAACTTAGTATAGAGTGGGGTGGAAGGGATTATCTAAAGAGACCAATAGGAGATATATATATCCTATTGAATATGTATATCCTATGGAAATTCTATATATAGACAGAATTTGATATAGGTTTATATCAAATTACATATAGATCTATATAGATTGATATAAAATTATGTAGAGAACTATAGATATAGATCTATAATTTATATAGATATACATACAGATGTAGACTAAATTCTATTGGTCTGTTTCCCTGGTGAACCCTGATAAATTTACAGCCTTAACTTAGTGGTTTAAAACATTATTTTATGATGTTCATTAATTGTATGACTCAGGACTCAAGGAAGAGACCTCTCTGAGATTTCAACTGGGAAGCCTCAAACAACTGGGTCTAGAAAAGCTGGGCTGAAGAGTTCAAGTCCCTGGTATTATAGCTTGTTCAATTTATTTATTTATTTATTTATTTATTTATTTATTTTTGAGACAGGGTCTCATTCTGTTGACCAGGCTGGAGTGCAGTGGAGTTATCACAACTCACTGCAGCTTTGAACTCCCTGGGTTCCAGCAATCATTGCACCTCAGCCTCCACAGTAGCTGGGATCACAGGCACACACCACCATGCCTGGCTAATTTTTCTATTTTTTGTAGAGATGGAGTTTCGCCATGTTGCTCAGGGTGATCTCAAACTTTTGAGCTCAAGAGGTTATCCCGCCTTAGCCTCCCAAAGTGCTGTGATTATAGGCATGAACCACCATGCCCGGCTAGGTAGCTTTTTTTTTTCCCCCAGGCTGGAGTACATAGCACCATCTCGGCTCACTGCAACCTCCACCTCCCAGGTTCAAGCGATTCTCCTGCCTCAGCCTCCTGAGTAGCTGGGACTACAGGCACCCACCACCATCCCCGGCTAATTTTTGTATTTTTAGTAGAGACAGGGTTTCACCATGTTGGCCAGGCTGGTCTTGAACTCCTGACCTCAAGTGATCTGCCCACCTCAGCCTCCCAAAGTGCTGGAATTAGAGGCATGAGCCACTGTGCCTGGTTCA
>CAUYLG010045018.1:0-45643 GCA_963573385.1 Cacajao melanocephalus | reverse complement strand
CTTTGTAGCAATTATGAACAGTTCACTCAAGATTTGGCTCTATGTTTGTCTGCTATTGGTGTATAGGAATGCTTGTGGTTTTTGAGCACTGATTTTGTACTTTGAGACTGCTGAAGTTGCTTATCAGTTTAAGGAGATTTTGGACTGAGACTATGGGGTTTTCTAAGTATACAATCATGTCATCTGCAAAGAGAGACAATTTGACTTTCTCATTTCCTAATTGAATACCTTTATTTCTTTCTCTTGCCTAATTGCCCTGGCCAGAACTTCTAGTACTATGTTGAATAAGAGTGGTGAGAGAGGACATCCTTGTCTTGTGCCAGGCTTCAAAGGAAGTGTTTTTGCCCATTCAGTATGATATTGGCTGTGGACTTGTCCTAAATAGCTTTTATTATTTTGAGAATACATTCCATCTATACCTAGTTTACTGAGTTTTTAGCATAAAGAGCGGCTGAATTTTTTTCAAAGGGCTTTTCTGTGTCTATTGAGATAATCATGTGGTTTTTGTCATTGGTTCTGTTAATGTGATGGATTACATTTACTGATTTGCATATGTTGAACCAGCATTGCATCCCAGGAATGAAGCTGACTTGATCATAGTGGATAAGCTTTTTGATGTACTGCTGGATTCTGTTTGCCACTATTTTACATCAGGGATATTGCCCTGAAATTTGCTTTTTTTTTTTGTTGTGTCTCTGCTGGGTTTTAGCATCAGGATGATATCGGCCTCATAAAATGAGTTAGGGAGGAGTCCCTCTGTTTCTATTATTCAGAACAGTTTCAGAAGGAATGGTACCAGCTCCTCTTTGTACCTCTGGTAGAATCCGATTGCAAATCCACCTGGTCCTGGAGTTTTCTTTTTTTTTTTTTTTTTTTTTGGTTGGTAGGCTATTAATTACTGCCTCAATTTCAGAACTTGTTATTGGTCTATTCAGGGATTCAACTTCTTCCTGTTTCAGTCTTGGGATGATGTGTTACCAGGAATTTATCCATTTCTTCTAGATTTTCTAGTTTATTTGTGTAGAGGTTTTTATAGTATTCTCTGGTGGCAGTTTGTATTTCTGTGGGCTGTGGTAATATCCCCTTTATCATTTTTTATTGCATCTTTTGATTTTTCTCTCTTTTATTGTTTATTAGTCTGGCAAGTGGTCTATCTATTTTGTTGATCTTTTCAAAAAACCGGCTCCTGATTTCACTGATTTTTTGAAGGGTTTTTTGTGTCTCTATCTCCTTCAGTTCTGCTCTGATTTATTTCCTGTCTTCTACTAGCTTTCGAATTTGTTTGCTATTGCTTCTCTAGTTCTTTTAATTGTGATGTTAGGGTGTCAATTTTAGATATTTCCTGCTTTCTGATGTGGGCATTTGTGCTAAAAGTTTTCTTATACACATTGCTTTAAATGTGTCCCAGAGATTCTGTTATGTTGTGTCTTCATTCTCATTGGTTTCAAAGAACTTATTTATTTTTGCCTTAATTTTGTTATTTACCCAGCCGTCATTAAGGAGCAGGTTGTTCAATTTCCATGCAGTTGTGTGGTTTTGAGTGAGCTTCTTAATCCTGAGTTCTAATCCTGTGATCTGAGAGACTGCTTGTTATGATGCAGTTTCTTCAGAGTGTGGATGGTTTTTACAATTTGGTATGTTTTTGCAGTGGCTGGTACTAATTTTTTCTTTTCATATCTAGTGCTTCCTTCAGGAGCTCTTATAGGCAGGCCTGGTAGTGACAAAATCTCTCAGCATTTGTTTGTCTGTAAAGGATTTTATTTCTCCTTCGCTTATGAAGCTTAGTTTGCCTGGATATGGAATTCTGGGTTGAAAATTTTTTTTTTTTTAAGAATGTTGAACTTTGGCATCCACTGTCTTCTGGCTTGTAGGGTTTCTGCCAAGAGCTTAGTTGTGAGTCTGATGGGCTCTTTTTTTGTGGGAACCTGACCTATCCCTCTGGCTGCCTTTACCGTTTTTTCCTTTATTTCAACCTTGGTGAATCTGACAATTATGTGTCTTGAGATTGTTCTTCCTGAAAAGCATCTTTGTGGTGTTTTCTGTATTTCCTGAATTTGAATGTGGGCCTGTCTTGCTAGGTTGGGGAAGTTCTCCTGGATAATATCCTGAAGAGTGTTTTACAACTTGGTTCCATTCTCCCCATCACTGTCTGGTACACCAGTCAAAGAGGTATGTTTGGTCTTTCCACATAGTCCCACATTTCTTGGAGGCTTTGTTCATTCCTTTTCATTCTTTTTTCTATAACCCTGTCTTCACACTTTATTTCATTGAGTTGATCTTCAATCTCTGATATCCATTCTTCTGCTTGATCATTTGACTACTGGTACTTGTGTATGCTTTACAAAGTTCTCATGATGTGTCTTTCAGCTCCATCAGGTCATTTATGTTTTTCTCCAGACTGGTTATTCTAGTTAGCAATTCCTCTAACCTTTTTTCAAGGTTCTTACCTTCCTTACATTGGGTTAGAAGATGCTCCTTTAGCTCGGAGGAGTTTGTTATTACCCACCTTCTGAAGCCTATTTCTGTCAATTTGTGAAACTCATTCTCCATCCAGTTTTGTTCCCTTGCTGGTGAGGAGTTGTGATCCTCTGGAGGAGAAGAGGCATTCTGGTCTTTTGAAATTTTCAGCCTTTTTGCTCTGGTTTTTCCTCTTCTTCATGGATCTATATACCTTTGGTTTTTGACATTGGTGACCTTCAGATGGGGTTTTTGTGTGGCCATCCTTTTTGTTGATGTTGATGCTATTCCTGCTTGTTAGTTTTCCTCCTAACAGTCAGGTCCCTCTGCTGCAGTTCTGCTGGAGTTTGCTGGAGGTCCACTCTAGACCCTTTTGCTTGTGTATCACCAGTGGAGGCTGCAGAACAGTAAAGATTGTTGCCTGTTCCTTCCTCTGGAAGTTTCCTCCTAGAGGGGCACCCACCAGATGACAGACAGAGCTCTCCTGTATGAGGTTTCTCTCAACCCCTGCTGGGAGATGTCTCCAAGTCAGGAGGCATGGGGGTCAGGGACCCATTTGAGGAGGCTGTCTGTCCCTTAGTAGAGCTCAAGCACTGTGCTGGGAGATCTGCTGCTCTCTTCAGAGCTGGCAGGCAGGAGTGTTTAAGTCTGCTGAAGCTGTGCCCACAGCCACCCCTTCCCCCAAGTGCTCTGTCCCAGAGAGATGAGAATTTTATCTATAAGCCCCTGACTAGAGCTGCTACCTTTTTTTCAGAGATGCTCCACCCAGAGAGGAGGAATCTAGAGAGGCAGTGTCACTACAGTTGCTTTGCCAAGCTATGGTGGGCTCCACACAGTTTAAACTTCCCAGCTGCTTTGTATACTCTGTGAGGGGAAAAGTGCCTACTCAAGCCTCAGTAATGGCAGATGCTCTTCCCTGCACCAAGCTCAAGCATCCCAGGTTGACTTCTGACTACTGTGCTGGCAGTGAGAATTTTAAGCCAGTGGATCTTAGCTTGCTGGGCTCTGTTGGGGTAGAATCTGCTGAGAAAGACCACTTGGCTCCCTGACTTCAGCCTCCTTTCCAGGGGCATGAACAGTTGTGTCTCACTGGCATTTCAGGTGCCACTGGGGTATATTTAAAAAAAAGAAAGAAAGAAAAGAAAGAAAAGAAAGAAAGAAAGAAAGAAAGAAAGAAAGAAAGAAAGAAAGAAAGAAAGGAAGGAAGGAAGGAAGGAAGGAAGGAAGGAAGAAAGAAAGAAAGAAAGAAAGAAAGAAAGAAAGAAAGAAAGAAAGAAAGAAAGAAAGACTCCTGCAGCTAGCTCAGTGCCTGTCCAAGTGACCCCCTAGTTTTGTGCTTGAAATCCATGGCCCTGGTTGTATAGGCACCCAAGGGAATCTTCTGGTCTACAGATTGTGAAAACCATGGGAAAAGCATAGTATCTGGGCCAGAAGGCACCATTCTTCATGGCACAGTCCCTCATGGCTTGCCTTGGCTAAGGGAGGGAGTTCCTTGACCCCTTGTGCTTCCTGGGTGAGGTGATGCCTTGTCCTGCTTCTGCTCACCCTTCATAGGCTGCACCCACTGAATAACCAGTCCCAGTGAGATGAGCTGGATACCTCAGTTGCAAATGCAGAAATCACCCACCTTCTTTGATCTCACTGGCCATCTTGCCGTCCATCCAGGTATTCTTTCTTAACACTGTAATATCATACTGAAAGTTCTAGCTATTAAAAAAAATGAAATAAAAATCTACACATTGGAAATACATAAATAAATTTTATTTATTCTCAGATGACCTGATTATCTATGTAGAAGTTTCCAAAGAATCAATAAAAAATCTTTAAACTGTAAGTACCAAGTACCATTCTGCAACAAAGCTGCAGAATACAAGCTAAATATTTTTAAAATTGCTTTTGTTTACACCAACAATGAAAAATTGAAGAAAAAATTGAAAAAAAAATCATTTACACTTGCAACAAAATAATTAAAATGCTTATGTATAAGTCTAACAAAATATGTGCAGGGTCTATATGCAGAACATGAAAAAGCATTAATGAAAGAAATAAAGAAGGTCTACATGAATAAATATATGGAGAAATATTCTAGGCTTTTAAATCTCAATATTGTTAATACAACACTTCTTTCCAAATCGATCTATATATTCAATGTAATCCCAATCAAAATTCCTGTAAGATTTCTTTTGTTTTAAATTGAGATAAAATTCATGCAACATAAAATTAACCATTTGTGTACAATTCAGTGTCACTTAGTATATTCGCAATATTGGGCAACCATTACCACATTCCATCTCCAAAACATTTTTCATCTTCCCACATTGAAACTCCAGAACATTTTCATCATCCCTAAAGAAGATCCTTACTTCTTAAGCAGTTAATTCCCATTTTCCTTCCCTTTTCCCCAGCCACTGGTAACCATTAATATGTTTTCTGTATCTATGGATTTACCTTTCTAGATATGTGAATAAATTGAATCACATAATATATGACCTTTTGTGTCTGATATCTTTCAATTGCCATAAAGTGTTTGAGATTCTTTCACATTGTAACATGTATTAGTCCTTAATTTTTTATTATGGATTAATAATATTTCACTGTATGGATCAACCAAATTTTGTTCATCTGCTCATCCACTGATGCACATTTTGGTTATCTCTATTCTTTGATTGTTGTGAAAAGTGCTGCTATAAACATTTGTGTACAAGAATTTGTTTGAATATCCATTTGCAGTTCTTTCTGTTCTATTTCCATAAGTGAAATTCCTAGATCATACAGTATTTCTGTTGAATTTTTTAAGGAACTGCCAAATTGTTTTTCATGGCAGGTAAACCACTCTTCATTCTTTCTAGCATTGTATAAGAATTTCAATTATTCTACATCCTTGCCAATTGTTGCTTTTTAAAATTATTATTATAGTTACCCTAGTGTGTGTGAAGTGACATCTCATTTTGCTTTTGATTTACATTTTCTTAAAGACTAATAACATTCAGCATCTTTTAAAAATTCTTTTGTCTATTTGTGTATCTTTGGAGAAATGTCTATTCAAGTTTTTGTACAGCTTTCTTTTTGGTGGGGGGATATTTGCCTTATTGTTTTTGAGTTATATGAGTTCTTTATATATACTGGATAGTGATTCATCATGTTGTAGATTTTCTTTTCAGTTTCTTGATAATGTCATTTTATGGTAAAAGTTTTTTATTTTAATGAAATTCAGTTTATCTATTTTTGCCTCTGTTGCTCTTGCTTTTGGTGTCATATTTAGAAATCCTTCACCAAATCTAAGGTCAAGAATAATTACTTTTATGTTTTCTTCCAGAAGTTTAAAAACTTAGCCCTTATATTTGGGTGTTTATTCTACTTTGAATTAATTTTTTATATGGTAAGAAATAGTAGTCCAATTCATTTTACTGAATGTGGATATACAATTGTCCCAGCATAATTTGTTCAAGATGCTATTTTTTCACCATTAAATGATCTTGGCACCCTTGTTGAAAATCAATTGGCCATTAATGTAAGGGCTTCTTTTGGGGCTCTCAGTTCTATTTCACTGGTCTATATGTCTAGTTCTATTACAGTACCAAACCTTTTAGATTGCTGCAGCTTTGTAGTATGTTTTGAAGTCATGAAGTATTACTCCTCCAACTTTATTTATTTTTTTTTTTGCAAGATTGTTTTGGCTAGTGGGATTCCTTGCAATTCTACATGCAAGCAAGGTTTTTTGTAAATATCAGCATTCAAATTTTAAAGTGTACATGGGAAGGCAAAAGGTCTAGAGCAATTAACACAATCCTGAAGAATAATAATGCTGGAGGACTCAACTATTTGATATTGAGACTACAGGAATCAAGACAGTGTGAGATTGATGAAAGAAGGCACACATAGATTAAGAGAACAAATGCAGAAGAAAAAAATGAAACCATATGCAGACCTTAGAAGGTCCACAAACATTAACTCAAACTGTATCATAGACCTAAATATAAAAATCAAAAACTAGAAAACTTCTTGAAGAAAACAGGAGAAATCTAAGTTCCCTTGGGTTGCGTGGAGGGTCTTTACATGCAACAATAAAACGATGATCCTTGAAAGAAAAAAGAGAGATAAGTATAACTTTATTAAAAGCTTCACTCTGTGAAAACAATACTAAGAGGATAAAACAGCAAGTTACAGATTGGGGAAAAATGTGAGACACACATATTGAATAAAGTACTTGTACTCAAAACACACAAAACTCTTGAAGCTCAACAATAAAAAAACAGAAAAACAAATTTTAAAAATGAACAAAATATCTGAACAGACACCCCACCAAAGTAGCTACACAATAAATGGTCAATAAGTATATAAAAAGATGTTCAACATTATTTGGCATTAGAGAATTTTACACTAAAACAACAATAAGATATTCTCATACACCTATTAAAATGGTTAGAATCTAAAAATCTTGACAATATCAAATGTTAACAAGGTTGTGGAGTAAAAAAAAAACTCTGATTCAAACTCTAAAAATGAAAAATTATTGTACAGCTATTCATACTGTGGAAGACAGTTTTGTAGCATTGACAAAGCTATACCTAATTTTACCATAAAATCCAGCAACTTTCTCCTAGGTATTTAACCAACTTATTTGAAAACATGTCTGTATACCAGACTGCACACAAGTGTTTACAGCAGCTTTATGCATAATCATCAAAAACTAGAAGCAAGGAAGATATTCTTCAGTGAGTGAATGGATAAACTGGTACATTCATCAGATGGATAAAAAGAATCAGCAATAAAAAGAAATGAGCTATCAAGCCACAAAAAGATATAGATGAATCTTAAATATATATTGTTAAGTGAAAGAAGGCAGTCTGAAAAGACCACATACAGTGTAATTCCATTACATATCATTTCAGAAAAGGCAAAATTATTTAGACCGTAAAACGTCAGTGGTTGCCAAGGGTTTGAATTGGAGGAAAAGTGTAATGGGTGAGACAAAAAGAATTCTTTTAAGGCAGTGTAATTCTTCTGTATGAAACTGTACTGGTAGATGTTATGGGCTGAATTGTGCTTGGAGACAGAGTATTTTAAAAGGTGATTAAATTCAGCTGGGGGCGATGGCTCACGCCTGTAATCCTAGCACTTCAGAAGGCTGAGGTGGCTGGATCACCTGAGGTCAGGAATTCGAGAACAGCCTGGCCAACATGGCAAAACCCTGTCTCTATTAAAAATACAAAAATTAACTGGGCATGGTGGCGGGTGCCTGTAATCCCAGTTACTTGGGAGGCTGAGGCAGAAGAATTGTTTGAACCTGGGAGGCGGAGGTTGCAGAAAGCCGAGATCACGCCACTTCACTCTAGCTTAGGTGAAAGAGCAAAACTCCATCTCAAAAATGTAAGATGACTAAGTTAAAATGAGACCATTTGGGTAGACCCTAATTCAATATAAGTGGTGTCCTTATAACAAGAGAAAATTAAGACACAAACAATACAAAGGGACTGCAATGTGAGGACAACAGAAGAAGCAGACATCTGCAAGCCAAGAAGAGAGGCCTCAAGAGAAACCAACCATGCTGACAGCTTGATCTCAGACTTCCAGCCTCCAGGTCTATGAGAATATAAATCTCTGTTGTCTATGCCTCCAGTCTGTTGTATTTTGTTATGGCAGCCTTAGCAAACTAATATAGTAGATCCATAGCCTTATTTGTTTTTCAAAACCCACAGAGCTTAACCACACAGAGAATAAACCTTAATACATGCAGAATTCAGAAAAACAAAATGCCAGGATGGAACAGAGAATGTGACGAAACAATTTAACTCTGTTACAAATATATGAAACTACCTCACTGAAGGAGGCTTGGGGGAGTTACTGACCTAAGTGATTTTCGAAATGTATGGCATCTTGTAATGGCAAAAGAACTTGCCCATAAGTACTGTACTCTTGCAGATAAAAATGTTTCTCACTGGGGTACCCCAGGCAGCCTTAATGTTTTGCTCAGATTGGCTAAAGTTTAGAGGGGCTTCTTTCTGCCTCTAGGGCTATGACCTTCCTTTCCTTAGAAGATTCACTTTAGAAAGTTCCTAATTGTAAAAGTTTCCTCTGCCTCTTTTGAAGTGTATGTGAATGTTCTTTCAGTTTCTTACCAGTTTTATAATTCAAAAAAATGCCTTTTTCAGAACCTGGGAACCCCTGTCTTCTACTCTCTGAAAGAGTAGGAGTCTAACTTTGATTAGTGCCAATTAGCAAACCTTAATCACAGAGAAACATATTTGATACTGAGACTACAGGAATAACTCAATGTGCTTGACACATCCTATTGAGCAATCATCCCACTAAGATTGTCCGGTATGTTTCCACTAGTTCACTCAGCACTCAACAACCCTGCCATCTTTTGCCTCAGTGGAGTTGAGTTTGGTGCTTTTCCTCTATGTGATAGCCTTGAATAAAGTATTCCCTTCTTGTTAACTGTGTCCAGTGCATTTTTTACTTTGGCAGAGATAAGTTTAACACTTCTGATACCACTACACATGCATACTAGACTTGAGCAATTAAGCAAATGGATGGCTGTTGGTTGGAGCCAGGTTCCACGTGATCCATGTGGTAACTGATAGTTAGAGACATCACTATGAACTCATGCATAGCTTAACATACATTCAGATAGTTAAATATAGAAATATTTATAGATAAGCATATATACATGGTTTAGTATACACACATGCATTTCCTTGCTCCATCACCTCAGAGGAATTAACAGCAACAAAACCCTCATACCAATGAGCAAGCTAGCCCCAAACCTTGGCTTTTAACCTGATTCTACAAGAGAAGGAAGCAGGGCTCCTTGGAGAAATGACTGATCCTAGAACAGAAACAGGAAATATATGAGATGAACATAAAGCATATTTAGTGTCAGAAAGTAAGGAAGTGCTAAGAAAACATTTTATACAAAACACCGCAGTGATGATGAATATTTCAGAGGGACACAAGAGCCAAGAGAAAGAGGTCTCAAATGCCAAAACAGTAACAAATTGAGTGACTTTTTTCCAAAGTATCAGTATGAAAATGAAAAAAAAAAAGTAACTTTACAGTGGAGAAGGCTGACAATCACTATGTCAGCCAGATATTCAAGGTTAACATCAACAATAAGTCATCTGATCGGATGCACATTTGATGTGATGCAGTGAAAATAATATTTTGTCTCTGAGGTTTTTCCCAAAAACATGTTAGCCCAGTCAAATAATGTGAAAAATATCAAACAAATAATAATTGAGAGTATATGGTCATTCTCTACATAGATGCTCCTCAAGTTATGATAAACCCATTGTAAGCTGAAAATATCATAAATCAAAAATGCATTTAATACCCCTAACCTACCAAACACAGCTGGGCACAGCTTAGCCCAGTCTACCTCAAATGTCCTCAGAATACTTGCAATAGCCTACAGTTGGGCAAAATCATCTAACACAAAGCCTATTTTATAATAAAGTGTTGAATATCTCATATAATTTATTGAACGGTACTGAAAGTGAAAAACAGAATGGCTGTATGGGTACTTGAAGTAGGGTTTCTGCTGAATGTGTATTGCTTTTGTCTCATTGTAAAGTTGAAAAATCATAAGTAGAATCATCAAGTCAGGGACCATTTGTAGTATCTTTACAATATTTCTGTAAATCTAAAAGTGTTCTAAAATAAAATGCTTTTTATAATTTTTTAAAGTTATTTAAAAATCACAATGAGATGCCATTATTCACCTATTAAAGTTAAAATGTAAAATATGTATAGAACAACTCCAAGTGCTAGAAGGGTGCAGAGCATTTAGAACTCTCATACATTGCTGGAGAGAATGCAAAATGGTAAAGATGCTGTGGATAATAGTACGTTGTTTCCCGTATTTCAAATATACACTTACCATATGACTCTGCAATCCCACTAAAGTTTTTATCCAAGAGAAATGAAAAATTATGTTCACACAAAAGCCTGTATGTGAATATTTATAGCAGCATTACTTTTTATTGTAATACATTGAAAACAATTCAAATGTCCTTCAATGGTTGAATAAACAAGCTGTGTTATATCCTTACAAGGCAATACTACTAAACATTCAAAGTAATAAATGATTGATATACCTAACAATGGATAAATCTCAAAAGCATTATTGTAAGTTAGAAAACCTAGACTCAGAAGGCTATATGGTATATGTTTCCATTTATATGGCATTCTGGAAAAGGCACAAGGAGAGAGAATATATTCGTAGTTATCAAAGATCGGAGGTAGAAGAAGGATTTGCTTACAAAGCCACAGCATGACGAAATAATTTGGAATGAGGGACTTTCCCATGTTCTGATGGCAGTGGTGGTTTCAAGACTATATATATTTGTTAAAAATCACAAAACTCTACTCCCCAAAACAGTAAATGTTACTGTAAATAATTTTTTAATTTAAATAGTAAAAACAAAATCTTAACAATAGTCTACTATGCTGGTAGCATTTGGGTTTTTATTTTCTTTCATTCTACTCTCTGTGGTTTAAATTTTTTTAACCAATGCATGTATAGCCTTTACAGTTTGAAAAAATGTGATCATCAAAGATGTGGCTGTAAAAATTAAAGGAAAAAAAGGTATCAAGATTGGAAGAAGTGATCAAACCATCCTTATTTTGAGATTATGACAGCCTACCTAGGAAGATGCTATTAATAAAATTACAACTCAAGAGATTAACATTCTGCCCAGATATAAGATCAACATTCAAAAGTAAATAGTGGTTCTACACATCAATAATTATTAATACCTATTAAAATATCTAATGAAAAAATTCCATTTTTAAAATAGTTACAAAAGTTGTGACATCCATAGAAAAAGAAATATGTGAAAACAGCCATAAGGAAACTTAAAATCATGGAAGCATTCAAAGGAGACATATAGGGGACATGGAGAGATAAAATTTGGTCAGATATTTGAAGCTTCAATAATTATGAAAATGTCAATTATTTATACCGTATAAATTCCATGTAACTGTAAAATATATATATATATATATATATATATATATATATATATTTAGAAAATTTGAACTGACCTGCCAGGCATGGTTGTTCACACCTGTAATCCCAGCACTTTGGGAGGCCAAGGCAGGTAGATCATGAGATCAAGAGATTGAGGCCATCTTGGACAACATGATGAAACCCCGTCTCTACTAAAAATACAAAAATTAACTGGGTGTGGTGGCACATGCCTATAGCACCAGCTACTCGAGAGGCTGAGGCAGGAGAATCGCCTGAACCTGGGAGGCAGAGGTTGCAGTGAGCTGAGATCGTGCCACTGCACTCCAGCTTGGCGACAGAGCCTGGCGACAGAGCATCTCAATAAACAAACAAACAAACAAACAAAACAATTGAATTGATCCTAAATATTTTGTAGATGAGACAAAGGAACAGAAAAGAACCAAGGCAGTTTTGAAGAACATAGGTGTCTGGACCTATCAGGGCATGTGACAGTGACAGTAGGGCAGTGTGGTGCTGACAGAAGGCTACAGGTGCAGACTCTGGGGGAGGACAGAAAACCCACGCACAAAATCATGTCCACATAGTACACAACAAATCAGGGGGAAAGGTTGCACTATTTGGTAGATGGAACAGAGTTAACTAGTTTTTTAAATGTTTTAATAAGGTCTGGATGCAGTGTCTCAGATCAGTAATATCAGCACTTTGGGAAGCTAAGGCAGGGAGCATCCCTTCAGGCCAGGAGTTCAAGACCAGCATGGGCAACATGCTGAGGTCCCTTTCTACAAACAAACTAACTAAAATGTTTCCACAGGAACACAGGGAAATGTTTCTCTGACCTCCAGATGGGAAAGGTTCCTTAGAAAAGTTTCAAAAAGAACAATCCATAAAGGGAAAGACTGATTATTTTTGACATGTTAAAATTAAAACTTACACAAAATACATAATAAATAAAGTGAAAAGACAAGACAGGGAGATTAATCATATATGTAACAGAAGGAGGATTAGTATCAAATACATACACCAAAGCAAATGATTCAATAAGCAAAGGGAAAAAAGTTGTTAATTAGGCAACACAAATGGGCAATAAATATGCCAAATACTCAGCCTGCACCACAAATCCAGGAAAGAAAAATTAAAATCACTATGAGATACAATTTCTTACCCATTAGATTGGTCAAAAAATAGGACAGGGGGGTATAAAAATTGCCACAATCACTTTGGAGATGAATCTAGAGATATCTAACACATTGGAAGATGAGTCTACCATGTGAAAGCAAATTTCTCTTGGGAATACAACTAGAACTGTGGCTTCTAAAGGCTTCTCACTGGATCCAATGAAAATCCATTTTACATCACCAACTAATAAACAGAACATATATATGTGTTGATATATATGTATCTGTGTGTATTTCCATGAAAAATGCTTACCCTTATCATATATGACACACTGGTTTTTAAAATTCTATTGTACTACATCTCTTCATAATGCTGGCCTTACCCGCTACTAGATTTAATGTTCTGCTAATAGGTCAAGACTTGCTGTTTAAAAGACACTTTGCTCCTAAAGCCCTTAACACATGCACTAGGAGACATACACAGGAACGTTATAAACAAAAATTCGGAAACATATTAAATGACTTCAACAGAATAAGTAGGTTAGGGTACTACTATATATGAATAGATAGTAATATATATGTTGTATATAACATGAACATGTGTGTGTGGTGAAAGTTTATAACGTACAAGTATACATACGTGTATAGTAAAAGTTCACAACATCCAGTAAAAGTTTTTATTTGTTGTTTTTGAGACAGAGTCTCACTCTTGCTGTTCAGGCTGGAGTGCAGTGGCGCAATTTCTGCTCACTGCAAGCTCCACCTTCTGAGGTTCAAGCGATTCTCCTGCTATAGCCTCCTAAGTAGCTGGGATTACAGGCATGGGCCACCACGCCAGGCTATTTTTTTTTTCTATTTTTAGTAGACACGGGGTTTCCCCACATTGGCTAGGCTGGTCTTAAACTCCTGACCTCACTATCCGCCCACCTCGGCCTCCCAAAGTGCTGGGATTACAGGCGTGTGCCACCACGCTGGCTGTAAAAGCTTTAAAACATTCATGAGACTGAAATGGCCAAGTTGGAGAACAGGTACTCCTGGTGGGCAGGAAGGAGAACCACACGAGAGCTTCAAATGTCCATCTGCAAAGTTATGCTTTAAATAATTGGTTGAAAATGTGGCACAACGCTGGCAGTTGGCAAAGTCTACCTTTCTGCACACATTATATATTTCGTAACTTAAGAAGAAGGATGAAACAGATGAGCTTGACTGGGAATCAAAGGAGGCAGCAGCAGTTTGAGTGGGAGAAGCAACAGGGGGCCGGGACTGGCTTTGCTCTGTCCTGTCTGGCTCTGGTCTGGGAGGCCTGAGTGAGCTAGGGCCTCCCCATACAGCAGTCACTTTCCCTTCCTTCTGTCTTCTTTAATTCTCAGGACAGTCTCCAGTGATGGGGACTACCGCACCCCTGTCACAGCTGAGTAAAGTCAGGCACAATCACTTGTGCTTGCAGCTGAGATGCAAGGAAGTCTTCCCAACAGCGAGGCCGCCCTTCCCAGCGCAGGGCATGGCCACTGGCTGCCAGGGAGGAGACGGGCACCAAGCGCTGCCCGCGCAGGGGTGACCAGGTGTGCAGGAACATGCTCTCACTTTTTTTTTCTTGCCCTTTAAGTTCTGGGGTACATGTGCAGATCTTGCAGGATTGTTGCATAGGTACACATATGCCATGGTGGTTTGCTGTCTCCATCCCCCCATCACCTACATCACACATTTCTCCCACTGTTATTGCTCCCCAACCTACCCACCCCATGCTGTCCCTCCCCTGGCCCCCTGCCCCCAACATACCCCAGTGTGTGATGTTCCCTTCCCTGTGTCCGTGTGTTCTCATTGTTCAACACCTGCTATGAGTGAGAACATGTGGTGTTTGGTTTTCTGTTCTTGTGTCAGTCTGCTGAGAATGATGGTTTCCAGATTCATCCATTTCCCTACAAAGAACATGAACTCATCCTTTTTTGTGGCTGCATAGTATTTCACGGTGTATATGTGCCACATTTTCTTTATCCAGTCTATCATCGATGGGCATTTGGGTTGGTTCCAGGTCTTTGCTATTGTAAACAGTGCTGAAATGAACATAGGTGTGCATGTGTCTTTATAATAGAACTATTTATAGTCCTTTGGATATATACCCAGCAATGGGATTGCTGGGTTAAATGGTATTTCTAGTTCTAGATCCTTAAGGAATCGCCACACTGTCTTCCACAATGGTTTCACTAATTTACACTCCCACCAACAGTGTAAAAGCATTCCTATTTCTCCACATCCTCTCCAGCATCTGCTGTCTCCAGATTTTTTAATCATCACCATTCTAATTGGCATGGGATGGCATCTCAATGTGGTTTTGATTTGCACCACGCTTAAAACACACCAAGGCGGAGGCCGCTTCCTCTGAAGCTCACTTTCCTGCGACCTCAGCAGCCATGCAGGAAAGCCGCCTGGCGTCATCTGGTGCAGAGAAACCCTGAGCCTCACAGTCCGGGGCCTGGGCGAGCTCGGTGAGGAGCTCCACTGGCTGGGCACAGAAACAGTCTGAGTGAGCCTCAGATTCAGCAGCCTGGAGGCGCCTGAGGCAGGGAGCGGCTGGTTCGGGTCTGCAGCTGGAAGACCTGACCCGCTAGCCTCAGGCGCCTTTGCGTGGCCAGGGTGGGGGTGGCGCTGCCCGCTGTGTCCCAAGAGAGGAGCGCGGCTTTCGTGAGGCTTGGGCGCAGACGCGCTCTGTGAACTGTCATATGCGATGCATTTGTCACACTATCCTCTCTCACTGTCCTCTGCAACATTGCGCAACGGGAAAACCACGACCAGCGGCCGGGGTGGTGCCCCGAGCTCCACAGGCTCTGACCCTGCTGGCACCAGCTCGCACCACGAGCCACGCTCTTCCAGCGGGTGCCACTTGTAGCTTCTGAGCGCCTGTCTCTCCTGGTTCTGCTGGGTCCCTTGAGGGTCACGTCCCCACTGGACCCTCAGCAGCGCCATCACACAGAGCAGCCCAGGCTTCTTCCTTCAGGCCGACTTAGCCGCTGAGGGACAATAGGCCGGCTAGCTCCGGGCCCCACTTCCCCTTCTAGGACTGAGGTGGCAGAGGATGAAACGAATGCTTACAAGAAACAAGGTGAAACATCATTAAAGTGCAGCCCCTGGTGGCTGGGCCCAGGCTCCCATGGACAAGAGCAGGCTGAGCTTTGGGACCGCCTGAAGGATGCCTGCAGGGGTGGTTTCTTTCATCCACCTAGCTCGAGCTTCCGCTGTCTCTGAGAGTCCAAACCACTTTCCCTAAATACCACGACATTCTTTAGGTCCTGAAACATAGGCATGTTCCCTAAAAATGCCACTCTCTCTTCACTGCACCACCATCGAATGCCCTGTGTTACCTTAGGTGTGAGTCAGTGGAGCTGCCTGACAAGCACCAGAGGCTGGGCGGCTCCATCCACTGAGGCTGGTTCCCCAAGGCTGCTGGAGGCCGAAGTCCATGGTCAAGGTGCCAGAAGGGTTGTTTCTCTGAGGCCTCTCTTCTTGGCCTGGCGACAATGTCCTTCCTGTGTCCTCACAGGGTCCTCCCTCTGCTTGTGTGTGTCCCCATCTCTTATTATAAGAACATCAGTCACCCTGGATTAGGGCCCAGCCCTGTGACCTCATTTTACCCTAATTACCTCTTTAAAGGTCCATCTCCAAATGCAGACACATTCGGAAGTGCTCAGGGTTATGACTCCAATGTATGAATTTTGGGGGAAGACACAATTCATTCAATAACACCTTATGACCGTCCATGTGCCCTGACTCTCCCCAGGGGGCCAGGCACCCCTTTGCTGTTCCACCAGGGCCCCCTCTGACTACCTGTAAAGTGGCACTTGGAATGTGCTGTACATGCTACCGTGTTTGTGCCTAGGCCTCTGAAGGCACCCCCACCAGCAGAACACTAACCCCTCGTCACATCCCCGAGGGGCCCTCATAACAGTAATGCCTATTGTGGAAGACATTACTGCATGAGGAAGGGGGCCGGCCTGCCTGCCCTGTCTAACTGTAGGGAAAACGCCGGGTTCTCACCACCCAGGCGGCAGGCATCACATGCTGTCATTGAAGCATACAAGCAAACTTGATTATTGTAGTCTCATTCCTACAATCAAACACCACATTCTCATTGAAATAAAAAAAAAGCTGAGAAAAACATAAGACATGTACCACTCAACACATCTACCTTCTCATCACGCTGGGCTCTAAGAGGCTCCCTGCCATTTGCCTCCTGCATTGCGCCACCTTCTCTTGGCTCCTCACACTGGAACTGACATCTAGGTAGGCTCAGCTCAAACACAACTTTCCTGGCTCTTTACCCCAGGTCAGGAGTTCCCGGGAGGGGATACTGTAATTATGTGTGGAAATGTCTCTCTCCAAAGATTCTGCAAGCTTCTCGAGGGCAGCAACCCCCGGATCCCTCCAGCCTTACCAGAACGTACACAAGGCTCTGCTGGAGACGCTGGATGTGTGTTCAGGAGTGGATAAATGAAAATGAGCGAATAAAAGCTGAAGCCCAGTCTTTCATTTTCAAAGTAGACTTTATACCTTTCCGTTGTTATGACTTTGTTTTCTCTATTATCTCTCCCCCAAAATTCATGCTTTCATAAATGGCTAAGAAAATTTTGAGCCTTCTTCAAATGTTTTCCCAGAACATAACCAGTGCCTGGTACATTTGGCCCTCCGTGAACACGTTTTAGGAGTTGAAATGTTTCCTTAAATCACACCAGACTCCTCATCTTTCCTCCTTCTCAATCACAATAAGGCACTGGCATATCTGCCCATACATTTATTCAACACAGTGCGTTGATCAAACCCTGGGGAACAGCAATGAAGATATGGTCTTTTTTCCTCCAGCTATTTCCAGGGCTACGGGGAGAGTGTTGCACAAACAAACTAAAATACACCTAAGTTAATATCCAGGCACTGTGAGAGAAGTCTCAAGAATTCAATGAGATGCCAGGAAGAGCATGGTAGACACTACCCAAGGATTCAAGAACAGTGGACACTGTGCCAGGCCCAGGTGGACCCTTAGCCAAGCTTCAGAGACAACCTGAGTGGGGTCAGGGATGCCTGCAGAGGCAGCAGATATGTGCGCTGGGCTTGCCCAGAGGGCTCAGGAATCCATCCAGGATGGTTGCAATTGGGGGTCACGGAAGGGTGAGCCTAATGCAGCTGCATGTTCAGCCATGGCCAAATCCTGGGAGTGCCTGTGTGTCCTGCTGAGAAGCCTGGGATTCCTCTCTTCAGCTCTCAGCTTCACTCGCCTGCTTTGGATTTACACACAGCACCTACAAAAATTGGTCATGGGAAGCACTGAGGAGCTCCATGGAGTGGAGCCCCAGAAAAGAAACTGCAGGAGACATGAGAGCTGGTGGAAAGTGAGTTGAGGTAGAGGTGGCAGGGGCCAGCCAGAGGCAGGGCCAGGTGCAAGGGAGGGCAGCTTGGGAGCCAGAGCCCAGGGGAGACTCAGGTGAGGAGAAAGGTGGGTTCTCAAAGCTTTGTGTATTTCCTTTTCCTTTTAAGTGTTTATTCCACTCAAGATGCTTATTACAACATTCTTGTACTGTAGATATTTGTAAGCACCCACCAGTGGCTGGTAAATTCTTGGAGGGCAGGTACTTGCTTTACTCTCCTTTATATCCTGTAATCACAAGCACACTAGGGAGCCCAGTGAAAACGTATTGAATGTATTTGTAAGTGAGTCAGTGAGTAAATGACATCAAGTTAGATGTGAGAGCTTATTTCTTTTCAACCCTTTCCTAATTTTTTCTGAATCCAAGCATCAAGCAGCCCTAGAATTCTATACAGACACCTAAATCAGTCTGTGTTTGTTCCAAAGAGGCCAGAGAAGGTTCCCAGCACGTAGAAGAGGGATTGGAAAATAAAGTCAGGCAAAGAATATTATAGATGTGTAAGTCCTGAGCTCAAGGAGAGCAGAGGGCAGATTTTGCTGAGGTGTCTAGTTCCCACTTAGAACATCCACTTTCGTGCACAAAGAAGACACTACTAGCCTATTGGATGAATGAAAAAGATATGAATGAATCAAGAATAAATCAATAATGATGATAACGATGGAAGAAAGTGTCATTAATAAGTAGATTTCATTAATTGTCAAAGCTGTCCATCCATACCATGTGGTAAATGAAACACAACAAAAGAAACTGGCTTTCAAAATGTTGATTAAACCCAACCCATTTCCCATCCATTTAATTTAATTATTCAGAGTCCTTGGTTCTCAAACCCTGGTCCTGACCTCAGTTTTCCTCTGATGTGCGATAATTAGTCAGTCCTCAGCCAAAGGCTTTCCCCAGCACTATGCTTAAGAGTTACACAGCTGTATCCCTCTGGACGATAGTGCGGAGGGCTGTGATTGAACAGTAATGTTTACTACAGCACATGCCTGGATGGTGGACACATAACATGTGATTTCACCAAAACAGAAGTAAGCCTTTCAGGGTGCCAGAAGCTGGAAAATCATTCAGTAGCTTGCCTTTTGGCCCATAGGTTCAATTTGTAAAGAGGCACTTGCCGATGACTTAGGGAAAGAATAAGAAAGGGTAGGGGACTGGGCATGAATTCCAACTCTGCCACCCACAAGCTGTGCACAACATGCTGAATCTCTCTGGGCCTCATTTTGGTCTGAAAAATAGAGATCCTCAGTCCAGCTGTGGGAATGTTTTACCTATGCCACACTAGCGCACCCTGGAGACCAGTAAACATGTGCTGAATGCCTGAGTACATGGGTCAACAAATAAATGGTACAAAAGGTGCACAGAATGTACTCAGGGAATGGCATCAAATGTCAACTGTCATTTTCACAGATATGCTTTCGATTTATGCACATTCCCTATAGAGTGAGTAGTAAGGGAGGAACATCAGGTAGCCCCCTTCAGAATAGTCCCACACCATTACCCTGAGTGGTAGACACAATCTTAAAATTGGAGATAGTCCCTCAAGTTCCCAGGGACCATCTCCCAGTTATTCAATCAAATCCTAATGTAGGTGCTACTAGTAAGAGATTTTGCATATGTGATTAAGGTCCCAAATCAGCTGACTTTAAGAGAGGGATCTTACACTTAGTGGGCCTGATCTAACCAGGTGAAGCTTTACAAGAGACTAGGCTCTTCTTTGTGAAAGAGGTTTGAAGTGTGAGAGGGATTCAGGGTGAAGGCAATTCTGGGCTGCTGGCTTTGAAGATGTGCTGAGGGCAGCAAACTGCTGACAGCAGCAAGGAAACAAGAGCCTCAGCCCCACAGCCACAAGGATTGAACTTTGCCACAGCTACTAAGCTTGCAAGAGGACCCCAAACTCCAGATAAGACACAGCTCTGCCAACACCTCAATTGTAGCCTCACTAGACTGTTAGCAGAAACCATATACTGTGACCAGACTTCTCACCTACAGAGCTGTGAGATGTGATCTAAGCTTATGGTCATTTTTTAGGCAGCAATAGAAAACTAATGCATCCTAGCCCTTCTTTTGCCAATTTTTTTATATGTTTTAAAAGCATAGGAATGCTTTCAGACTGCCATAAAATGATGTTCCTGGAAGAAGACATATTTTAAAACAACGATTCTTTAACACATTACAAGGGATGGCAGCCATAAGACTCAAGGTAATCCCCCCAGATGAGCCGTGGCCTCTCATCATGCTGTGATTATCAGTGTATTATCTTACCTTACTTTTTTTTCTTTTTTTTTTTTAATTATGCTTTAAGTTCTGGTATACAGGTGCCGAACGTGCAGGTTTGTTACATAGATATACAGGTGCCATGTTGGTTTGCTGCACCCACCAACCTGTCATCTACATTAGATATCTTACCCTACTTTTATAATAGTGTTCAGGTTGTTTTTTGTCTTAAGAATGAAACTAATACAGGCTTATAAAAAATTTAAAGTCTCAGAAAAGCAGAAATAAAAAAACAAATCATTAGTAATCCCCCACTCAGAAGCAATCCCTGTTAATATATTGACAGGAATATATTCCTTTTAAATTTGCTACACATTTATTTTAACAAAATTAAGAACATAATATATATTCTAATGCTTTTCAGATTTCTTTTGCTATAGCCCAATAACATATAGATTTTGTATTACTCAGAAAAAAGTTCGCAAAACAATACTGTTTTAGTCCATTTCGTGTTGCTATAAAGGAATACCTGAGGCTGAGTAATTTATTTGAAACAAAAGGTTTATTTGGCTCATGATTCTACTGGTTGGAAGGTTCAAGACTGGACACCTGGAGAGGGCCTCAGCCTGCTTCCACTCACGGTGGAAGGCGAAGGGGAGCTGGTGTGCAGAGATCACATGGAAAGAGAGGAAGCAAGACACGGCAGGGTTCCAGGCCCTTTAATAAGCAGCTTTCATGGAGCAAGAACTCACTCATCCTCCACCCCAGAGAGGACATTATTAATCAACGCACGGGGATCCACCCTCATGACCAAAACCCCTCCTGTCAGGCCTCAGTTTCAACTCTGGGGACCAAGTTTCAACATGAGGTTTGTTGAACAAATGACCCACATCCAAACATTGAAATTATTCCAAATATTTACCCCACGACTTGCAATAAATTGATAGTTTCTACTTTGGTTCATTTTAAAAAAATAGTTTTTGTGACCTACTAAACTGATTGCAAGACCCACTAATGTGTTATTACCTGTAGTTTGAATAACATCATTATTTACTCAAGATATAATTTTCTATTTTGAATTTTCTACCTTGCATCATTTCATGAAAACTCCTATGTCTTAATGTAATTTTAAACATGCTTATAATGGCTTTATGATACTACATTTTATTGAGGTATCATATTTATTTCATTTGCCCATGTTCCTATATTTGACTACTAGGTTGCTTCATATTTTTAATTAACATTTTTCTTGCCCATTAACATTTGTGTTGATACCGAGAAGTGAAATCACTAAAGTAAGTGTTTGTATAAATATCTGTCTCCCTTCTAAACAATGTTTATTCACACGAGGAGCCTGAATCAAGACTTTTCATGCCCTCCTCCCCTAGAGCCCCCTGCACTCACCTAATTAGCTAGAGAAAATAGGGCCTAAAGAGCACTGCTCTTCTCTGTACCTTGTGGGCCTGAAGGTTAGAAACCTTGGAGGGAACACCATGCCTGTGGTTCTCAACCAGACAAGATGGGAGGGTCCTTCAGCTACAGGTGCCTGAGAAGCACAATAGTTAGCTCCACAGCTGCAGAAATGTTTTCATTGCTTATGACCTGCTGGTATTGTGAGTTCTAATGAACTGTGATTTTCATTGCAGCTGAAGCAGCCTGGCATCTCTCTTTCCCACACAAACTGCCTTCCCAAGCAGCCAGTATTTAACATAAGTGCCCCGCAGGGGCTAAGATGCTGATTCCAGCGCTCGGCTCTCACCTGCTGCTCCCAGCCTGCCCTCCCTTCACACCATCAGAGGCAGCCCAAGGACCTCACTTTCCACCTCTCCACTCTGACTTAAATGCCCCCCTCTTAATGCCCCAAACCATTTAATGCAATACTTATAGCAGAAAATTCACTTCTCTCTGCATTATGTAAATATGACTACATTTCTCCTGAAATAAGCAGATGTTAGGGTGTTTTCACAGGAGCCCCTGCCCGTGTTTGCCGGGTGCTAACACAAGCTTGGAAGGACGGGGGTCATCTTACATGGCAAAGGCTTCTACAGAAGCCAGGCCATATATTCTAGGGTGGTCTAGGGTGCAGGATGGGTGAAGGTGAGGGCTGGGTGCTTGCCATAGTATTTACACACATCTGTCCTTCCAGAGAACACTTAACAGAATGCGTTACTTCACGTCTCAGTGCTCTTAGCTGTGCACCATTCTTACCTTCTACTCTTGTCCAATTTCTACTTATGCTGCAAGACTCAACCCAGTCTTCTCCAGGAAATTTTTCTTTGACTTCCCTGGTCTGAGCTGGAACAGCACCCTAATGTGCCTCTTGCACTGAAGTATAATTATTTCTTTACTTTTCTTGGAAATGCATCCCATAAAGGTTTGAAGAATATGGTCCTTCTCTGGGAGTCAGAAACCCTAGACATTAGATTTCTGGTTTTGGCACTTGTTTGCTGTGTAACACCAAAACCACCTCCAGCCTCTAAGGTTTTGTCTTGTAATTTAAGTCAAATAAGAAATGGCACGATTACAGTAGGATGCAATGGCAATTGAAATACAACCATGCTGTCAGGAGGAAGCATTGCTGCCCACAACATTCATCAGTTTGTGGGTCATATTTGCTAAACAGGCTGATTTTCTTCTACCGAATTAAGTAAGAATTCTTATTTTTCGTTATAATTCTCAAAAAGCAACATTTCCATCTCTTCCACTGAGATATGTTCTCAGTTGCAGGCACAGGCGGCGCACCTCATTTAATTACAGTTTGCGTGCTTCCCAGATACTATTTTTTTTGTTTGTTTTGTTTTGTTTTGTTTACAAATTGAAGATTTGTGGCAAACCTGTACCAAGCAAGTTTCCTGGTTCCACTTTCCCAACAGCCTGTGCCTCCTTCATGTTTCTATGTTACATATTTCAAACTCATAGTGGAAGGGTAGGTACTAGACTGGTAAAATAGGAAAAAGTATTGGGATTCTTGAGTTCCCAGAGCCTCTAGAAGGTGGACCTGAAACACACATAGTCCATATCTCACTCTCAAAAATTTAAGCAGATTTAACTGAATTTAATTAAATGTGTAACCCAGACATGAACTAGCATAATTTCTGATTAGACCAGAGTGACCAGTCCTTTATTCTAGCTATCTCACAGAAGAAAGTGTGATTCTTTCTAGGGGAAAACCATATTTTTTCTCATCTCTAGAATTTTTTAAAACACAATGCCTCATCAAAAATTATAAAAGATGCAAATCATTAAAAATTACTGTAAGTGTAAATAAACAAAAAAAATTAAGATTCATAATCAAGAGAAAGAATACTCAATAATTAGCTCACCCACAGATGACACAGATATTAGAATTAGCAGTCAGGGACTTTAGATGCTATTATTATAATAAGAAAATTAGAAGAAAAGATGAAAATAGGGAATTTCAGTATGGAAATGGAATTCTAAAAAAAAATAGACATTTCAGATCAAAAATAATAGGAAATTAATAAATTAAATAAATAACAATTAATTAGATTACTAATTAATTTGAGTTTGGCAAAACTAAAGACATAGAAAAAAAGATTAGTTAATGAGAAGACAATATTAAATAAATTTTCCAAACTGTGGCCAAAAAGAGAAAAAATAAATAAAATAATAGAGCATGAGAGAGGCATGTAGGAGAAAGAAAAGGGAGATGTATTTGAAGAGATAACAGCTGAGAATTTCCAAAACTGATAAAAGCACATCAACTGACTTATTATTATTCAAGCAGGATAATAAGAAAAACACACATAGGCTCTCTATAATCAAGCTGCTGAACACCAAAAATAAAATAAAAGCTGGAAAGCAGCACTCCCCTCAATCCGCTCAGAAAGATATGGGAATAGCAACGAGAATTAACAAGTGTCTTGACAAACAGAAATGATAGAAGCCAAATAATAAAAAGACATCTTTAAAGTGTTAAAAATAAAACTGTCTAAACTAGAATTCTATATCAAGTAGAAAATTATTTAAACTTGTAATTGAAATGAAGACATCTTTAGTCAAACAAAACCTGACATCATTTGTTTGTAAGCAAAGCTTATTCTCAAATAAATAATAAAAGCTCAAGTTGAGCAAAAATAATACCAGCCTGAGGCACAGTTCTACAGGAAGAAATGAGCATCAGCAAGTAAACACACACACACACACACACACACACACATAAATATGAAGACATTTTTTATGTTAAAGACTGTTGATGGTTAAGAACAACAACAAAAAAATGTACTCTGCAATTGATAACATACAGAAGTAAAATATATGAAAATAGCACAGATGACATGAGAGAATAAATGAAATTAATTGTTCTAAGGTTCTGAAAAAAATACTAACTTGAAGTAGTATATAATAAATTAAAGATGCATATTGTAACAACCACTAAAAAAAGTTTAAAGGACATTACTAAATAGCCCATATAGAATACAAATGATATATTATAATAAAAATTACTAAGGTTTAAATCGAAAGAAAAGAGGAATAAGGAAACAAGGAAATGAAGGACAAATAGAACACAAACTATAAGGCAATATACTTATTCATATCATAAGCATATTAAATCAAAATGAGCTAAACAATCTAATTTAAAGACTGATATTTTCAGATGGGATAGATGGCACCAAATATATTGCTAATAAAACACACAGTTTAAGTGAAAGGACAAAAGTAGTGTGAAAGTAAATGATTGGGAAAATGTGATATGCAATTATTAGTCACAAGAAAGATAATGTAGCCACATATATATTAGACGAGTAAACTTCAAGACAAAAAAAATTGGGAGATAAATAAAAGGATCTCATAATTAAATGGATCAATTTATTTGAACAGCATAACATTTCTAAATCTCTGTTACTTTTTTTCTTTTTTTTTTACCTTCTTAACAATTTTTTTTTATTATACTTTAAGTTCTGGGATACAAGTGCAGAACACGAAGGTTTATTACATAGTTATACACGTGCCATGGTGGTTTGGCACCCATCAACCCATCATCTACATTAGTATTTCTAATAATATAGCAGCAAATAACATAAAGCAAAAATTAGTGTAACTATAGAGTGAAAATATACAAATCCACAAAGACACATATTTTTACCTACATAGCTCAGGAATTGATAGAATAAGCAGATGGAAACAATCAGTAAATATAGTCAATTTAACCTCATTGATGGCTATAGAACTACATCTAACTACTGCAGAATAAACATTCATTTTAAGAACATGTGGAATATTCAGCAAAATAGACCAAATGCTTAGCTGTAATGAGAGTCTCAATATGTTGAAAAGAATTGTAATCAGAGTATGCTTTCAGGAAAAAATAGAATTAAATTTAAATTCAGTAAAAATGACAACTAGAAAGTCCTCAGATATTTGAAAATTGAACAACACATTTCTAAATAATTTATAAGTCTAAGAAAGGATCAAACAGAAAGTAGAATATATTTGGAAACTTGGAACTGAGTAGCAATGAAAGTATACATATGAAAATTTGTGAGATGCAGTTAGAGCAGGAATTAAAGAGAACTCTATAGTTTTAGATAACTATATTAGAAAAAAAAGAGAAATGTTTAACATTAATTATGTAAGTTTCCATCTCAAGACACTAGATAACAGAAAAGGAAATTAAATCAAGGCAAATTAAACAAAAAATTGCTATGATAAAAGAATCAATAAATTTTTTAAAAGAGGTAAAATGGAAAAAAAGATAAATGAATCTAGTTTGGTTGTTAATAAAGATTAGTAAAACCAGCCAACTCTGGTCAAGACTGATAAAAATAAATAAAACACAGATTACCAATAGAAAAAAAAATGTTTAAAAAGACATTACTACAGAGCCTATAGGAATTAGCAGGATAAGAGAAGGGATGGCAACTTTCAGAATGTTAGAGAAGAGGGGGGGATTCTCTTCCTAACAAAACAACCATTCAACTGGTGAAAATTATTTGTGTTTAAAAAAAAAAAAACTATTATTTGAAGTTTGTGGAGACTCAAATGAATTAATGGAGTAACATTTACTCAAGAAAATCTACAAAAACATACTAAATGTCTGTAAGAACAGCAAGAGTCAGCAGTATTGGAAGCAGAACATGCTCCCTCCCCCAATCTCAGGTTCAGTATTATGGAAACCACTACAGGGTTCTAATCCAGGTGAGAGTAGTCAAGAAGAAAAGTGACTGTTTTCCTCTCATCTCCCAGCCCAGAGCTATTTGTCATAATGGGAAGAGCAGGCCATTGGGGTGTCTCATCTCCTTCAGCTCTGTGATGTATAATCTCTGTTTGGACAGGCTCAGTGGAGAAGATCAGTATTTTCCTCCCCAGCCAGGCACACTCATAGGTCAGAAACTTGATTCAAGGCACAGTAGGCCAAGATTCCTGGGCCATGATCACAGTCACCCCCTCCTAAGTTCCCTTATCATGGGGTGACTGTTTCACATCAGCAAGGACAAGTTGAGATGACCATGGCCCTCCTCACCCACCTGCTAGTGCCCCATTGTAGAAAAGCCGTGTCAGGGAGGAGGACAGCTATCTTCTGCAGAAGCTCTCCCCAGGAGGAGTGGCCAGTCATGATGAAGAATGGTATAACTCCGCCTGAGGGAGTTCATTTACAGCATCTAGAGTGCTTACAGTGTTGTCAAAGAGAAAAATGGAGGCCTAGAGGAAAAGAAATTAAACGAGCAGAGTGCTCACTCCTCCATAACGCTAGTAGCAGCAAGCAAAATGGCAGAGCGGCCAGGACTTTAACAGTGAGAACCAGGAGACAAGAAGGCCAAGAATAACCCTTCTGGAATCAGCTGCTGGGGAACTCCTGTGGATATGTAAGTAAGTGCAGGACTTGAAAGTAGGTGCAGGACTTGTAAGTAGGTGTGGACATGTAAGTAGGTGCAGCACTTGAAAGCATGCCTCAAGCTGCACTCAGAGGCATCACCAGTAGTGTAATTCTTACTGGCACTGGGGCCTTCAGCACAGCCTCTGACCAAACACTGGGTAAGCAATAAGCTACCCATGGGCAAGGCCTAAGGTGTCAGGCAGTGAAGTCATAAACATACCTGTCAGTCTGAAAGGCTGTGAGCATATACAAGGTTGGGCCCCATCAGGAGTAATCAGAGAGACAAAATCTAAGCTTTTGATGTCTTACTGAATATAGAGCAACAGCATAAACCCCAGGACCTGTGATTTCAGTCCCCAGGTTGCACACACGTCTAATGTTAAAGGGTCAATATCTATCTTGCTAAGAAGGCTTAACCACAACCATTGACAAAAAGTGACTTAGGCTGGTCCAGAGGTGGCCCCTGGATAACCAGGTGTATTAGTCAGGGTTCTCTAGAGGGACAGAACTAATAGAATAATTTAAAGGGGAGTGTATTAAGTAATATTAAATCACAAGCTCACTTGGTCCCACAATAGGCCACCTGCAAGTAGAGGAGCAAGGAAGCTAGTCTGAGTCCCAAAGCTGAAGAACTTGGAGTCCAGCGTTTGAGGGTAGGAAGCATCCAGCATTGGAGAAAGATTAGGCTGGGAGGCTAAGCCAGTCTAGCCTCTTCACATTTTTCTGCCTGCTTTTTATTATCTGGCAGCTGATTAGATGGTATCTACTCAGATTAGATGGTACTCAAGGGTGGGTATGCCTTCCCCATCCCTCTGACTCAAATGTTAATATCCTTTGGCAACATGCTCACAGAGACACCCAGAACCAATACTTTGCATCCTTCAGTCCAATCAAGTTAACACTCAGTGTTAACCATCATACCAGGCTAAAAGACAATAAAAATAAAAAATAAATAAATCTGAGCAGGGATTCAGTGACTGCATTGTCCAGGAGAGACCATATGGTAAGCTGCAAAGCAAGCTTCAATAAATTTCAGAGGATTGAAATTATACAAACTATGATTGGCAGCAATGGCATAAAACTATAAAACAAGAAAAGAAAATTTGTGAAATCCACTAATACTGGAAATTTAGCAACACTTCAAAATAACTGGTGAGTCAAAGAGAATTCACATAGGAAATCAGAAAATGTCTTGAGAGGAATAAAAATGATAACACAACACTTAAAGGCTGTAGCTAATGCAGTGGTTAGGTGGAAACATAAGGCTACAAATGCCTGTATTTTTAAAAAAAGAAAGGTCTCTAATCAATAGCATAAATATGTACAGTATATTAAATTAGAAGAGTATCATAAATTGAAAGAAAAAAGAAAATGATACAGATTACAATAAAAAAATACAGAATAGAAAAACAACAGAAAAAAATTCAAAACCAAAAGCTGTTTAAAAAAATTATCAAAATTGACAAATATCTGGCTACATGACCCAGACAAGGTATAGAAAACTAAACTTACCAAAATTAGGAATGAATGGGGATGCATGTGATTATTGACTTTACAGAAGTAAAAAGTATAACAAGAGAATACTATGAACAGCCATTTACTAACTTGTTTTATTCAAGTTACTGATAACTGAAATTGACAAATCTCTAGAAAGGTACAAACTACCAAAAATGCCTCAAAAAGAAATGGAAAATCTGAGTAGATATATAACAAGCAAGAGACTTAAGTAACATTTTTTAATTTCCCACAAACTAAAATTGACCCCATTTGGTTTCAATGGTAGTTTCTACTGACCATTTTTTTAAAAAATGAATTAATACCAATTTCTCATAATGTCTTCAGAAAAAAAAAAACAATGAAGATGAGAAGATATTTCTCCACTCATTCTATGAGGTCACTATTTTACCCTGATACCAAAACCAGACAAAGATGTTACATATACAGGAAACTACAAACCAGCCTCCCTTAAGACTACAGACACAAAAAATCCTCTACAAAATACTAGCAAATGGAATTCAGCAAGTTATATAAGGGATTATACACTATAACCAACTGAGATTAATCCCAGGAATGCAAGGTTCTTTTACCATAAGAAAATCTGTCAACTGAATGTATAAATGATCAAAAAATTATAGGTTCATCTCAATAGACATAGAAGAACATTTGACAAAATCCAGTAGCCTTTCATAATTTAAAGATTTTCAAAATTAAACAACTAGGAATAGAAACTTCCTCAGCCTGACAAAGGGCATCTACTAAAAACTCATAGCTAATATCATACTTAGTTAGAAGTCTAAGAAGGAGTACTCTTGCCACTTGAATTCAACATTGTGCTGGATAATCTAGTCAGGCAATTAGGTAAGAAAAAGAAATAAATGCCATCTGCGTAATCCTGTTTATGGAAAATGCTAAAGAATCTATTGAAAACTAGTTAAGCTGTAATCCCAGCACTTTGAGAGGCAGAGGTGGGCAGATCACAAGGTCAGGAGTTCAAGACCAGCCTGGCCAATATGGTGAAACCCGTCTCTACTAAAAAAAAATACAAAAATTAGCTGGGCATGGTAACAGGTGCCTGTAGTCCCAGATACTCAGGAGGCTGAGGCAGGAGAATCGCTTGAATTCGGGAGGTGGAGGTTGCAGGGAGCCAAGATCACACCACCATACTCCAGCCTGGGTGACAGAGTGATACTCCATCTCAAAAAAACAAAAACAGTCTATCAGACTACAGTGCAATCAGATTAGAACTCAGGATTAAGAAACACACTCAAATTCACACAACCACTTGGAAACTGAACAACTTGCTTCTGAGTGTCCACTGGATAAACAATGAAATGAAGGCAGAAATAAAGATGTTCTTTGAAACCAATCAGAATGAAAACACAACTTACCAGAATCTCTGGAACACCTTTAAAGCAGTGTCGAGAGGGATATTTACAGCAATAAATGCCCACATGAGAAACAAGGAAAGATCTAAAATTGACACCCTTTCATCAAAATTGATAGAGCTAGAGGAGGAAGATCAAAAAAACTCAAAAGCTAACAGAAGACAAGAAATAACTAAGAACAGAGCCGAACTGAAGGAAAGAGAGACACAAAAAAAACCTTGAAAAAGTCAATAAATCCAGGAGCTGGTTTTTTGAAAAGATCAACAAAATAGACCACTAGCCAGACTAATAAAAAAGAAAAGAGAGAAGAATCAAATAAATGCAATAAAAAAGATAAAAGGGATATCACCACTGATCCCACAGAAATACAAACTACCATCAGAGATTACTATAAACAGCTCTATGCACATAAACCAGTAAACCAGGAAGAAATGGATAAATTCCTGGACAGTTGTACTCTACCAAGACTAAACCAGGAGGAAGTTGAAACCCTGAATAGACCAATAACAAGGGCTGAAGTTGAGGCAGCAATCAATAATCTACCAACCAAAAAAAGTCCAGGTCCAGACAGGTTCACAGCCAATTTCTACCAGACATACAACGAGGAGCTGGTTCCATTCCTTCTGAAATTATATCAAACAATACAAAAAGAGGGAATCCCCCCTAACTCATTTTATGAGACCAACATCATCCTGATACCAAAACCAGGCAGAGACTCAACTGAGAAAGAAAACTTCAGGCCAATATCCATGATGAACATCAATGCAAAAGCTTTCAATAAAATACTGGCAAACCGAATGCAACAGCATATCTAAAAGCTTATGCATCATGATCAAGTAGGCTTCATCCTGGAGATGCAAGGCTGGTTCAACATACGCAAGTCTATAAACGTATTCCACCACATAAACAGAACCAAAGACAAAAACCACATGATTATCTCAATAGATGCAGAGAAGACCTTCAACAAAATTCAACAGCCCTTCATGCTAAAAGCTCTCAATAAGCTAAGTATTGACGAAAAACTCTCAATAAACATCCCATAAAATGATAAATGCTATTTATGAAAAACCTACAGCCAATATCATACTGAATGGGCAAAAGCTGGAAGAATTCTCTTTGAAATCAGGCACTAGACAAGGATACCCTCTCTCACCACTCCTATTCAATATAGTATTGGAAGTTCTAGCCAGAGCAATCAGGCAAGAAATAGAAATAAAGGGTGTTCAATTAGGAAAAGTGGAAGTCAAATTGTCTCTATTTGAGGACGACAGGATTGCATATTTGGAAGACCCCATAGTCTCAGCCCAAAATCTTCTCAAACTGATAAGCAACCTCAGCTAAGTCTCAGGATACAAAATCAACGTGCAGAAATCACAAGCATTACTATACACCAATAATAGACTTAAAGAGAGCCAAATCAAAAGCAAACTCCCATTCACAATTGCTACAAAGAGAATAAAATACCTAGGAATACAACTAACAAAGGATGTAAAGGACCTCTTCAATGACAGCTACAAACCACCACTCAATGAAATAAGAGAAGATACAAACAGATGGAAAAACATTCCATGCTCATGGTTAGGAAGAATCAATGTTGTGAAAATGACCATACTGCCCTAAGTAATTTATAGATTCAACGCCATCCCCATCAAGCTACCAATGACCTTCTCCACAGAACTGGAAAAAACCACCTTAAACTTCATATGGAATCACAAGAGAGCTCACATAGCCAAGACAATCCTAAGCAAAAAGAATAAAGCTGGAGGCATCTCACTGCCAGACTTCAAAGTATACTGCAAGGCTACAGTAATCAAAACAGCATGGTACTGGTACCAAAACAGAGACATAGACCAATAGGACAGAACAGAGGCCTCAGAAGCAACACCACACATCTACAACCATCTGATCTTTGACAAACCTGGCAAAAACAAGCAATGGGGAAAGGACTCCATGTTTAATAAATGGTGTTGGGAAAACTGGCTAGCAATGTGCAGGAAGCAGAAACTGGACCCCTTCCTGACACCTTACACTACAATTAACTCCAGATGGATTAAAGATTTAAACATAAAACCTAACACCATAAAAACACTAGAAGAAAACGTAAGCAAAACCATTCAGGACATAGACATAGGCAAGGACTTCATGACTAAAACACTCAAAGCAATGGCAACGAAAGCCAAGATAGACAAATGGGATCTAATTAAAATTCAGAGCTTCTGTAGAGCAAAAGAAACCATCATTAGAGCAAACTGGCAACCAACAGAAAGTGAAAAAAATTTTGCCCATCTGACAGTCTACCCACCTGACAAAGGGCTGATACCTAGAATCTACAAAGAACTAAAACAGATATACAAGAAAAAAAAAAAAAACCCATTCAAAAGTAGGTAAAGGATATGAACAGACACTTTTCAAAAGAAGACATATATGAAGCCAACAAACATGAAAAAATGCCCATTATCACTGGTCATTATGTAATTTAAAGGTTACATGAACAACTTTAAAAACATTTTGATGCAATCTCTGCTTAATGGTATCCTGCTAGTTGTCATTCCAAATTCTTCACTGGTAACTGCCTTATTAAAAATTTCTATTTATTTTTGAATCTTCGATGCTCTACATTTTTCTAAGAGACCACCCATTTTCTCTGTTTTTGCCAAGACAAAAATATTCTCATAATTTTGTTCTTCTATGTTCATGGTTTGTCTATTTTTCTTATTTCTAATTTCTTTTTGTTCTTAATTGATCTTGTGAGAATCTTCTCTTTTTTTAGGTCCCTAAAAATAAACCAAACAAGTTTTATTTGTTCTTTTTACTATTATTTTTTCTGTGAAGATTGCAGAAATATTGACCATTATTTCTTTGTTTTTAGTTAATTCAGGTTTTTTTTTAGACAATTTTCTCTCTTTACTTGTTCCTAGCTCCTTCATCATCAGTCCTCTTTTGTAATGGAGACCAATGAGGCATTAAGTTTGAATCTGAGGGTGACATCACCTATGGCCTCAGGTGTGCATTCCAATGTTGCACGTGAGAAAAAACAAATATATATACATGTCTTGACCTCACTAATTTTCCCCAGTTTTTCCTTCAGATCAGTGAAAATTTCCTCTATTATTTGTTTAACCATTGCCTCTTCCCTATCTGTTCCTTCTTTCTCTTCTGAAGCTCTTGCTATCCATATGCTAGATATCCTGGATCTGTCCTCTGGGTCCCTCTGTTTCTCTCTCATTCTTTCCCCTGAGTTTGGAAACACTGCCTCTCCCTGATCTTCCAGGTCAGTGACTTAGTTCTTCAGTGAGCATCCTCCTAGAAATGAGGAGGAAGCTACTTAGTGACCCAGACAGTCCTCTAGTGCCAGGAAGCTCTGACAGCCCTTCTAAAATACAAACGTACAAAACCCACACACAAGCACACATGTACACACACAGACACATTCACACATGCAACACATCAAACTCACACTTGCACACACAACCACACACATATACCTCTCAGCCTTCTCTAAGGTAACTGGGTGACTGAAGGCACAGTCCCATCCCAGGACTTGGCTGCTGGTCCTCATGCTGTCCTCAGGGAGAACATAGCCCTGACAATATTCTCCCACATAGAGACTCCAGCAGATCCCCCAGCCCAGTGTGCACCTTCTGAACCTGGTTGCTGGAGACTAGAAGGCTCCCTCTCACCACAGCTTAGCTGTTTTTAGGCTTGTGTGGCCTCTGAAATCACAGCCAGTTATGCAGCAAGCCCTGGTGATTGGGACAGGAGGCAGGGAAATTCTGGGCAGAAGAGGGTGACTCCCAGCGAGGACCCCACCCTCAAGCCTGAACATCAGCCCAAAGTGAGAACACGCATTCCCGTTTTCTTGCTCAAATGTTGCCTTTTCCAAAACCACCTATGGCCTACCCCACCCCCCGATCCTGCGCCCATTAAAAAACCCAGGCTCCACTGGCAGAGAGAGGATAGAGGAGAAAAAGAGAAGCAGTGGGACATCGGTGACTACAGATGGACATCAGAGAGAAGCAGCTTGACTTTAGAGGGATGGCTTGACAGCATTGCTTCAGAGAGCAGTCCAGCCAGGAACAGCCAGACTCTGGGGGAAGATTATCTTCCTGCTCCATCCCCTTTCCAGCTCCCCTTCCTGCTGAGAACCACTTTCATTAGCAATAAAATCCTCCATATTCACCTCCCTTCAATCCGTTCATGCAACCTGATTTTTCCTGGATGCTGAACAAGAGCTCAAGTTCCACCGGTATGGATGCTAGGGGCTGTCACATTGACCCTCTGCCCTCGTTGGTGGAGGGCAACTGCCTCATGCAAGAAGGCAGAGGGCCCATTGCACTGTTAACACTTAAGCTCCTTAAGCTGTCAGCAGATGACGAAAGCTAAGAGTGCTCATTGTAATACTTCTGGGGCTTTGGGGGTCATGGGTACCACCCTCTAGACACTGCTGTGGGACCTGCACAGAGCTTTGCTCCTGCCAGCTCTCAAAAACCCTCATCCCAGCTCCTGCACCTGCTCACCTGCATGCTCCCTCCTGGGAGGGGTGGAACCCAGTAGGACTGAACCAGTGGAGTCCGCCCTTGCAGGCACCGAAGCGGCTGGCTAGTTCCAGAGCCGGTGCACTACAGTTCCCACCTGCAAAGGGGTCAGGGAAAACTTCCTGCTTCACCGGGTGGACCTGCTGAATCGTGCTCTGACCTCCACTGACCAGAATCTGGCAGCGAATCACCCAGCCCTGCTCTGCTTCAGGAAGGCAATCTGGGGACAGAGAGATCATCATAAAAAGCTCCCCAACAGAGACGTTCCAAATGGCCCTTTCAGCAGCTCTGGAAGGAGGGAGGAATGGAGGGAGAATGCAAATTTCAGCAGTGAGGAAACCACTGAAATAACGAGAAGAATTTCCTGGCTTTTGTGCAATGTGCACGTTTTGTCCTGTTTACAGCCAGCTGACGTACACAGCATTTATCCCATACTTAGTATGTGCTGGGGACTCAGCACACCTTATCTCACTTGGGTCTTTTAGTACCCCGGAAGTAAGTACTTTTTTGAAAGAGAGAGAGAGATCTTTTATTGTTTATTTGTTTGATTTGGGGGAGGGGTCCTTTTATTTTTATTTAAAAAATATGTCTAACAAGTGATTGCTGCCTCTAGTTTGTAGATGTGTAACTCAAAGCCGAACAGTCTACAAACACTGACTCACGCTTCTTTCCCTAAAGGAGACTGTAAGTGAAACAGGACATGGGAAAGCCGGGACATGGATGGGGTAGATGCTCAGAAGCCCAGGTAAGTGAACAAGCTGGGTAGGTGTTATGGTTCCTACATTTCCAAATGATTCTCTCTAACACCCATGATTTCATTAGCCTGTGGATTTGTACTTTCCAAACCCCTTTTGCTAAATAAATCACTCTAGTAACAACTGTCACTGCTTAAGCCTTCTGCAATTTCTCTGAGCCAAGATGAGCTATTATTAGCTTCATTTTTCCAGGGGAGGAACATGAAGTTGGAGAAGTAAGTTTGTTTTCATGCAAAATCTCCTTGGTGGAGCAGCATTGCCAACGCAGGAACACAGGTCTCCTGACTCCTGGTCCCACACCTGCCTCTGTGGCCACATCTGCCGCTTCACCTCGTTTGGTTTACAACCTTCAGCACAGGGCAGCAAGTAATGAGAGCAATTCCAGGGCCCTATTAGTCCCCCTAATGTTCAAAATGAATGTTTTTCAGGTTTCTGACATTTTGTCTTTCATTCTCAGATTAATGGACATGTCTCAAGACTTTCTGGAAGACAAAACATTTTCCTCCAACTGCCTGTTCTGAGGATGGGCAGCTATCCTGACTGAGCTCAGGTCACCAAGAATGTAATTTTCGGGTAAGACACCAAGAGATATGTCCAGCTTCAAAGGATTTCCAATTTAACTGTCAACACCTGCTAATCTTCCTAACTTCTTTGTTTCAAAAATAACACAAGCTGGCAAAGGTTTGTGTTAAAATTCGGCTTAATATTTCCATTGCGACTCACTGGAAATGAGACAGAAAGACAGACAAGGACTTTCTACCAAGCCATTGTCCATCAAAATTGTCAGTGACATCAATGTCTTATCATATGAACACAATCACTAGGATGGGCCCTCTCAGTGTAATGGCACAGGACCCTTTCTGTCTCCCTTGTAGCAAAGACGAACAGCAAACTATTACATGATCTACAGTCACTGACAGCTCTATTAGCCATGTTAATGTCTTGTTAGAAATTATCACACGCACACAAACACACACACACACACACACAGAGTGTGCCATAAACCAGCAGTCCCCAAGCTCTCTGTGCTGACTCTACCCATGTTATTTATTCTGGAATTCAGGTCTCTGGATGACAGCTAATGAAAACTGATGCATTTATAAGATGCATTCTCTTTATTGTCTGATACATCAAGATTGCTTATTAGTGAGAGATTAACAGAGAGAAAAGGAACAAACAGACACATTTACTAACAGAAATGAGAGCTGCATAAAATGTGAGTTATGGGTTTGCCTGTTCTCAAGTCTCTGGTCTGCACAGGGTCTCTTGTTTTACTTTAAACATGTGTTCTGGTGATGCATGGTAGGGCTTTGAATTCAATCAAGTATCAACACTGGGAAGCAAATTGGCTTTTGTCAAAAGGTAACAAATTATCTATATATGGCTTAATATAAACCAATGAGTATCTTAATCATAGCAAAAGAATGTCTTTTTTTATGCAAGCCAGAGATAGTTCTATGACAGGTAATTTTTGAGGGTCTTTATGTTTTTGTCTTTTTAGCCAGGATGAGGAAGAAACCACTTAAGCAATAGCACAGTGCAGTGGGAGCCCTTGTGGAAAATCACACCTCTAATCAATGCACCAGGCTAGCAGACCATCTGTGAAGTCCTGTTGAGATTCAAATGGAATGGTTTCCTGGCACTCTACAAATGCGATTGTGTTTTTTCTGCTTAAGGCCAACTACCTTACTGTTTCTTGCTTTTCTTTGGAGTAGCTAATGTGTATAATTGCAAACTTCTTAAACACAGGGCCATTTTTTAAATCACAGATGTTAAGTCTGTTTATATCCTATATTAAAGAAAACCATGTGCCCAGTTCCCTGTCTTAGTGAAGGTGTTAATGATGTTGACAGATCATGTAAACTGTCAGGGAGTATGACTACTCACCTTACAGTTAAGTGGCTAATTTCTCTTCTGCTGCTGCAGCCAAGGCGATGGTATGGCCAGATGGGATCCCTAGGGGCTATGGAGAAATAATTCCTTTTTCGGGAGCATTTGAGTCCTGCAGAGACAAAGAGCATGGGTGACTGAGATCACATAGAAACTCGTCCTTTTATTAACCAAAGAAATGAGTAAGAAAGACCCCCAGTAAACAGAAGGCTTCCCACCCTGAGTGAAGAGTGCCTGTTGTCTATGGCCACGTACTTTCCCCCACCCTCCCTGCCAGCCTGGGTTATCCCACATGCATGGCTGCCGTCTGAGAGGTGCTTACTGCTGTGACGCTGGCGTCCTGGCATGCTGTTTCTCCAGCCCTCTTCCTTGGGTTATAGGCCCCTCCCCATGGTCATAACGGTGGCCTATTGACCCAGGTCTAGACACCACATTCTCTTGCACACAGTGATAGCTCCAGGATAGATATGTAATGCAGGCAGGACCAATCATAGAAATATTTTTAATCGATTGGAAAGATTGGGGAAAACAAACCTGGGAAAGCAGGCAGCCGTCCCCCTGCCCCACAATGGCTGGAAGAGACCATCTGTAGAATGAGAAAAAAAGCGGCTCAGAGCCAAGAGACAGGGAAAATGCAGGGTGAGAAAAGCCAGAGAGGCCAGAGGGCATTATCTTGGGTCCCTGGATTGAGTCAGGCCTGAAGTGAAGCCTCGCTGTGGACTTCTCAGTAACAAGTCAATGTCCTCTTCCTTTGGTCATCCAACTTGGGTTTCCTTCACTTACAACTGAAAAGAGTCCTGACTAATCAGCTTCTAGCTTCTAAATGTGGCAAACTTGGAGAACCCCTGGATACCTCTGCTTTAGACAACAGGAACTGCAGCCTGTTGACAGCATGTATGACATGCAACCCCCTAACTGACCCAAACACATACAGAGCTCCCTTCTCCTGTGTCCACCTAAGTCTCCTCCACAGCATGGAAAGAGGAATGCAAGTAAGAAGGCAGGGAGTGAAAAAGACCCAGCCACAAGCCGCAGGACTGGATGACAAGCCCATCCCCCACAGGCTTACTCACAGAGCAAGAGCAAGAGCAAAGCAGTTATTCCCACTCTGGTATCGTCATTTCACAAAGGGGCATAGTTTCCTAGAGGAGGCCAGCTTCTGACCAAGGGCTGGAGAAGAGTAGAAAGGAGAGGCAAGGCGCTGAAGCCAGGAGTGTGTGCAGGATCACAAGTCAAGTCCAGGATCAAGGAAGGATGTCTGCGTAAGTCTCCAAAACCCAAAGCTTTACAGGCAAAATCAAAGCCAGGAGCTCAGAGATAGGGACTGAGCAATGAAGAGCACCCCAGGAATGAATGTGGTCAGATTTGGTAACTGATGAAGCTACAGTGTCCTCTGCAGCTGGTGTTGAGCGCACTGGGGGAACAGTGCCTGGGAGGCTGAGACTACAGGAGCGGAGAGGAATGGAGGAGGAACTGAGAGGCATGATGGAGACGCCACAGGCTATTGGGGCCTTTTAACAACAAAAACATGAAGCAATGCTCTTGATATACTCAAATGGAACACAGAAGCCCCTCAAGAGCACAGACGTTAGCATCTGGAAGTGGTCTTGGGTGATTTAAGAAAGAACACGATGTGGGGAAATTGCTGGTCCACATTTCGGTTTCCTTTGGGCTGCCGGAACCAGAAAGCAACAATCAATTCTTGTGAGGGCAGACAAGGTGTTCAGATGGCCATTGACTCTGTGACATTAAAGGAGTTTTCATGGTACGATTGTGATTATACTCAGCATAAAGCTCCCAGTGCCATGATGAAGCTCTGGCCCAGAAGAGATGGCCTTGGCCAGTCAGATCCCTGGTCATCTGCAATCAACACACAGAGAACCACAGGAAGCTCGGGGGACTCCAGAAAGCAGAATCTCTCTACTCTCAGCATCTCTGATGGCAGGGAAGGGGTCTCCTGTGTTCCACCTGGAATGTGGCCATGCTCCTGCCTGCATCCTTTGCACAGGGGTTTTTGTCAGGAAACTTCACCAGAAGGACCAGCATCCCAGCAGAGGGGGCACATGTCTGTCCTGTACCACAAGAGAAGGAAGGATTGGAAATTAGTGCCTGTAGGCAAGCCACATGCCCACACTTAGCCCTCACCCGCAGCTGAGTGAGGTGCTAAGGGTGAGCTCCAAACCAGAAAAGGAAGGTGCCACAAGGGAGAGTCAGCGTTCTCTGGGCAGCTTTCACAACTGTGGCGAAACCTCCAGCAAGGGCGAACTTGCACACTGTGGAGAAAGCAAAGGGTGTCACGGGTGGGGGAGCTGGAATGGGAGAGCTGGGCACGTAAAGGAGACATGTGGGGAGCCCTGGGCTCAATCCTTGATCCTGCCAAAACAGCAAAGTACAGTCAGAGAGGTCGAATGACCAAAATTACAACTCAGACAAGGGCCAGCTGGCTGTGGAACCGGACTCCCTGGGCTCCCAGAGCGGGTCTTCCCCAACACCAGCTATTTTGTTGATGGGAAACAGGCCCCTGGGATGGAGACCACGAGAGAATCCCAGGTGAGAGGAAATCGTGTAGATTTTACATTCACGCAAGCAATACATGGTTTCCATTTCTCCACACCCTCATCCTCTCCTGTTAATTCTCCGTCTGTTTGATTACTGCTGCCCTAGTGGGTGGAAGTGGCATCTCACTGTGCTTTTGATTCCCATCTCACTAATGATATGAAGCATCCTTTTATGTGCTTCTTGACCATTTACATCTCTTCTTTGTAGAACTGTCTGTTCAGACCATTTCTCCATCTTTAAAAATTAGGTTATTTGTCTTTAATTATTCAATTATAATAGTTCTTTACATATGTTGGATACAAGTCCCATATTAGACATATGACTTGAAATATTTTCTATCATTCTGTGGGTTGTCTTCTCTCCTTCTTGATGATGATCCCTGAGACAATACTGTTGTTTATTTTGATGATGTCTAGTTTACCTGTTTTTCTTTTTGTTCCTTGTACCTTTTTTGTTATATCTAAGAAACTACCTAACCCAAGATTGATGCCTATGTTTTCTCCCAAGGGTCTTACAGTTCAACTCTTACATGCAGGTCTGTGATCATTTGTGTTAAGTTGTGTGTATGGTCTGCAGTGGAGGTCCAACTTTACTCTTCTATGAAATGAAATTCTTTGCATTTAGCCTGTTTGGATTTTACAGAGATTCTTGAATTTATAAGTTTACATTTTCCACCAAATCTAGGAAGTTTTCAGCCATTATATAATATTTTTTAGCACTGCACTATATATTTTAGAGATTCTAATGACACAAACTTTTGACCTCTTCATAATGTTCTAAAGGTCTCTGGAGCTCTGTTTACTTTATTTGTGATTTCTTTACTCTCTGTTCTTCAGATTGGATCATTTCTATTCCTCTGTTTTCAGCATCACTGATTTTTCCTTCTATCATCTCCAACCAGCTGAGTCAACTCGGTATTTTTTTTTTAATTTCAGTTATAACATATTGCAATCCTAAAATTCACAATGGCTTCTGTCTTTGTAATTTCTCTTTTTCATGAAAAAAGTCCTATATTTCCACCTGTTTCCAAAATATTCACCCTTTCCTCACAGATTGCTGTTGTAATAGTGCCATTAAAGTCTCTCTAACCATCCCAACATCTGGATCGTGTTGGAATGGGCCTCTGTTGATTATATTTTCCCTTGAGAATTGCTCTCTTTAACCCCCTGTGCTGTTCAACATCACTGCAGAGAGAAAGAGAGAGAAAAATCCATGAGGGTACCCCACACACGCTTTGTGAAACCCTCCTTTCCTGGTCCCGCTTTCTTCTCAGGGACTTGGGTGCTCGACTCTATGGTAGCACATGATATAACTGGGACAAGCCTTGGGGCAGGGGCAGGAGAGAAAAAGCAAGGAAAACCCTCTTGAGGATTCTCTCCACACTCCTTGTGTCACATGGGTGAGGGGGCTTTTCCCCGTCCTCCGTCCTGAGACAGATTCTCTTTGAGGTTTTGCTGACTGTGCCTGCTCTGTGGTCAACAGTTTCCTGTTATGACCTGCCCTTGGTCCAAAGCTGAGTGTTTAAAAAAAAAGAAGAAGAAGAAAAAAAAAGAAAAAAGCCTGAGCCCCCATACTGGTCATTCTGCATGCTGGCGTTTTGACCCTGCTCCCAGTCTGTATGTTATTCTCCTTTTTTCAGAGTCCTTGACTTTTTATATTTTGTCCAGCATGTTTTTTGTAATCACTGTAAAAATAAGCTACAGTAGGCTTACTTCATTTTGGCCAGAAACAGACAACTTTGAGGCACTTTTAATAATATGTAATCTTCTTAATTCCTTGTTTGCTTATTGACTAGCCCCTGTTCCTACTGGTAGGAGCACTTGCCTACATACAAGGCTTTTGTTCTTAATTCACTGCTGAATTCCTAGGATTCAGGAAAATATCTGCCACATAGTAACCCCTTAATAAATATTTATTGAATAAATGAATCTTCATGTACAGAACTTTCTTCTTCTGCACTTTTAGATTTTACTTATGATACTTTTCCTAGAAGTTAAATTATTGACCAAAAGGTATAATTACCTTTTAGGTGGTATTCATGTTGTCAAATTCTTTTCTAACAAGTGGGCATGCCTGTCTCATCACAATAGAATGGAGGAGTTGGTTTTTTTAAAACATTTTCTAATTTATAGGTGAGGATGTTATCTCACTGCCATTTTTATCTGTACCTAATTATTTTAACTCAAACATCCCTGGATCTCCTAAGGAAATTTGTATTGCAAAGACTAAGCTATTCTGCCTAGATGTTCTGGCCCCCAGCCTTTGAAACACCCCCTAAAGGGGGATCTCCTTATTGCAGATCATCTCATTGGAGAAAGGAGGAGGGTGTAAAGCTAAATTGCATGACCCTTTGCAAAAATTACCTCTAGATTCCACTGTCTTCCTTTTCAATTCCTCCCATCCAAAAAGTTGCTGTCAAATCTCTTCTGAAATAATTAGACTGACATTTTTCAACCAGAAAAATGTGAAACCCTCCTGTCCTGGTCCCGCTTTCCTCTCAGGGACTTGGGTGCTTCCAGCTTCCAGTAATGAGGCTAGGTCATTTAAAACAACTTACTTGCACAAAACAAAACAAAAAAATTCAAAATGCTGGATCAATATGAGGGAGAAAAATCACATGAAAAAGCATTTCAAAGTTGAAGATGGAAAAACTCCCAGATCATTTTTTAAAATTAGAGCCTTTAACCAACGAAGTAAGCCAAACGCTGGAGTTGGAAAAAAGCCTGGGCCCCCACACTGGTCGTTCTGCATGCTGGCGTTTTGACCCTGCTCCCAGTCTGTCGGCTATTCTTCATTTTTCAGAGTCCAAGTTCCCATGGGAATTTGCCAATACCAAATGCTCAGGCTCAGTTCACCCTCAGGACATCCCCCATTCCAAAGAGGAAAATCTTAGAGACAACATTTTAAGTTTGCGGGCTTTATCTCACGGTGATTGCATAACAAATTTCCCCCCACACCCTGCTCCCCGAACCCCAGGGAAGTGTTGAGAAACTGTCTTGGGAAGAGCAGAGCAGAAAAAGTAAAAGAACGTGAAAGAAGTCCTGAGAAGTTCTGGCTTCACACGTTTTCACTCTGGAAAAGTGTGGCCTGAGGCTGCCGCGGAGCCACAGCTGCACCTTTGGTCTAAAGTCATCCCCATGTGGTGTGCACAAGATTTGAAAGTAGAAAAGACAATTTTTCTCTGAAGAAGGACACCTCCATCATTGTCTTTAGGAAACCGCTGAAAACTTTGCACGGCAGGCAAGCATCAGGCAGTGAGATGATCGCTTCTGATTGAATGAGAGACACCTGCAGTAGTCCTGACTGCACCCTCCACCCCCTCTGACCTGCGGGGGCTCCACATTGGCCCAACCCAACCAGAAGTCCAACAAGAGGAGTCTCTTTAGTCCATTTAAGTAAGCCTCTCAGAAAAAGAAGGTGCTCAGCACATGCAGAATGTGAAAGAAACTCGGGAATTGCTGTGTTATGGTCTAAGTTACCACATAGGCTATGACGAGCACATTTTAGAGGATTCTAGGAATTCCATCAGCAAAACCATTGGTCTATAAATGTGTGTGGGGAATCCAGCAGAGTAACCTAGCATTGTCAATACATGTTCATTTCCTTCATGCTGCCATGTTTTAAAATGCATCTGTCACTGAGATAAATTGCACATTAAGTCACTAGCAACATGCAGAGGAAAGGAAAGCCATGACTTTTCTCCTTACCCTCTCCTTACTCTTCTTCAAAATGAAAGAAACACTAGCCTAGCAGCATCACATTCCTTTGGGACCATGTTTACCAGTAAATATAATCACTGTGTTTTAAAAGGCATGCTGTGTCTGGGCACGGTGGCTTACACTTGTAATAACCACTTTGGGAAGCAAAGGTGGGAGGGTCACTTAAGGGCAATGTAGTGGAACCCTATCTCCACAAAAATTTTTTTAAAAAAACATAATAAATAAATAAAGCCATGCTCTGTTGTGACCTCTTCTATCATCCCTGCCACCCATGACATCAGACTGAACAGGAACTGAAGGTGCCCCATTGGCAGGTACAAGTAACTTACTCTGACTTTACTTCATTCTCAAGTATTAAGGCTGATATAAGGCTTTTTTATTGCTTCTGTCTCCAGGGTTGACTGGTTGGTAAAGTGGACATTGTGGCTAGTAGAAGCTAAACTAAGCTATGTGCTTCAGCATAGTGATAATGCATAATGAGGATTTAGAGACACTCAGTGAGTTAGGAAAGCACTATCATGTCCTATGTATATTCCTAAAATTTAACCAAGGGGAAGTGTATTAGAAGTTGGACCGTCCAGGGACCCTTGGTCAAATACAATTCATAGTTACCCAATTACATCCCCATGCACATAAGAATTAATCAACTCTGATATTTAAATTTTGTTTCATGACTTTTTTTTGTTCTGACATCTACCAGGAATAACCTCTATTTAGTTGCTCTTCCATTGTATTGCAAAGGCTGTCTTTGCCTCTGGATAGAGGTCAAGATCAAAAACATTGTCTTATTCTCTGTATCCCCAAACTTGTCAATATCTGATAAGGAACAGACGCCCATCTTTCATTAACACCCTGATTCAGCAAAATTGTATCGAGCACTTACTTGTGATAGGCCCTATCGTGGACACTGTACCAGCAATAAACAAAGTGTCAAAAAATCACTGCCCCCATGAAAATTATATTGCAATGGGAAGACATCTAATATACATGGTATATAAATGAAATATACAGTATGTCAAGAATTGAAACCAAGGGGAAAAACAGAACAGACAAGGATTACAAACAGAGTACTCCAGAGCCAGCTCACACTGGCTTGGAAAAGCCAATTGCTTTATTTTCAGGAATTTTTCAAGGCAGTTGTGTCATCCCCTTGGTAGCTTAAAATTGGCTACAGTGAAAGCATTTACATCATGGGAATCAGTAAGAACCAAAAATTGGTGTGGCTATCCCCAGCCACAAACCAGATACTGAATATTCACCAGAACATCTGTATGCCATGGGCTACGGTGAGTCTGTTGAAGAGAGAGCTCCTGTTGTAGATAGGGTGACCAAACAAGCCAGTCCTGATGCAGAGGAGAATTCATGTTGCATTTTGGGTCTGAAAGCAGAGCAGCCTCACTCTTTGGGGGGAAGTCAGTCTTTGTTCCCTTAAGACCTTCACCTGATTGCATGAGGCCCACCTGTGTTATGGAGGGTGATATGTTTTACCCTAAGTCTATTCTTTTCAACGTTGATCACATCTAAAATGTACCTTCATGGAAACATCTAGAACAATGTTTCACCAAATATCTGGGTACCATGGCCCAGCCAAGTTAGCACATCAAATTAAGCACCATGCGGAGTATTTGAACAATGGCCGAAATAGAGCAAGCCAAGGGAGCTGGGCCACATGGCTACCAGAAGGAAGAGAATTCCAGGCAGGGGACCCAGAAAGAGCAAATGCCATGGAGCTGCGTGGAGTGTGAAAAGGACAGCAGTGGGAAGCGAGGCCTGAGAAGTCACCAGGGCCAGATGGCATTGCCTTGCAGGGCACCACACAGACTGACTTTTATCTGAAGTGACACCGTCATCAGAGGACTGAGCAGAGTGGGGACTTGATTTGATTTACATTTCAACAGGCTCATTCTGGCAGGTGTGTTGAGAATAGACCTGAGTGGACAAGGATGGAAGATGTCGGCCCAGGAGGACATTACTGCAGTAACCCAGAACCCAGGAGAAGGTAGCAGTGGGTGGAGCAGCGTGGTCTAAATAGAAGTGGTGAGTAGGCGGTCCTTCCATTTGTTTTTATGATAGAACCTACAGGATTGGCTGAGAAATCAGATAACTGCAGATTTCCTGAAACAACTAAAAGGACTGAATTGAAATTATTTTTTTTTCTTTTTTTTTTTTTTGAAAGAAAGGAAAAGAGAGGAAAGAAAGTGAGAGTGAAAGAAAGAAAAAAAAAGAATGTACGAGAGAAAGAAAGAGGAAGAAAAAGAGGGAGAGAGAACAGGATTCTTGTTCTACTG